>QRFJ01000349.1:352238-451931 GCA_006176705.1 Cocos nucifera | reverse complement strand
GAAGTATTTCTGGAAACTCTGAAGTATCCGACCACAGAGGAATCTCAGGACATCCTACGGACGGAATTCGAGCCCAGCTGGATCGACCCATTTGTCGCCTACCTTAAAGAGGGGGTTCTTCCTCACGACCGAAAAGGAGCTCGGAAGCTCAAGAATCAGGCCTTCCGCTACGTCTTATATGAAGGCAAGCTGTATAAAAGGTCGTACTCCCTTTCATTGTTGAGATGTCTCCGACCTTCAGAGGCCAACCTCGCACTATGGGATGTGCACGAAGGACTTTGCGGAAGCCACATAGGAGCAAGGTCTTTGTCGCAAAAGCTACTTCGGCAAGGGTACTACTGGCCGACCTTATTTCGCGATTTTGTGGAATATGTAAAGAGGTGCGACCGCTGCCAGAAAAACGCCAGTGTGCAGAGGCGACCGACATCCGAACTCACTCCACTCAGTTCACCCTGGCCGTTTGCACAATAGGGAATGGATATACTCGGTCCCTTTCCAACGGCGTCGGGACAGCGGAAGTTCCTCCTGGTCGCGATTGACTACTTCACCAAGTGGGTCGAAGGCGAACCACTCGCAAAAATTATCGAGACCAAGGTGCAGGACTTTGTCTGGAAGTTACTAGTTTGTCAGTTTGGCCTGTTCCGAACCCTCATAACCGACAATGGGCGACAGTTCGCCGGGGCCAGGTTCGCCGAGTTCTGTGAAGGATTAAACATCTCCCACCGCTTCACCTTTGTTGCTCACCCGCAGGCTAATGGGGAAGCTGAGATTACCAACCAGACCTTGCTGCAAGGAATCAAAGCGAGACTCGATAAGGCAAAAGGGGCATGGGTGGACGAACTCTATCATGTCCTTTGGGCATATCAAACTACTCAGAGGGTGCCAACTGGAGAAACATCCTTCGCTTTGGCCTTCGGTACTGAGGCAGTTATCTGGTCGAGCTTAAGCTCCCTTCTGCACGGGTCGTGGGCTTCAATGAGCAGCACAACCCCCAAGACCTCAGAGTCAACCTCGACCTTCTGGAAGAAAAGAGGGAGGAATCCCGCATCCGGATGTCAGCCTATAAACAGAAGGTGGCTCGGTACTACAATTCCAGAGTTAAAAGTAAGACGTTCAGAGTGGGGGACTTAGTACTCCGACGAGCCGCTGTCACTCAGCCTCAGAGTCAAGGGAAACTCGCCCCAAATTGGGAAAGTCCGTATGAGGTGACGGAAGTTATCCGATCCGGAATTTATCGTCTGAAGGTACTCGAAGGGATAATGTTTCCCCGGCCATGGAACTCAGAAAATCTGAGGATGTATCATCAGTAAATTTCCTTCAAAAATTTCTTTGTTCTGCATTTTTTAGTTTTGGCACAAGGATTACGGGATGGCAAGAGAAAAATGAGTAAAAATAGTCCGTTAGGAACAGGAGGAAGACCTCGTCCTAATGCGAGCAAAGTCGAAGGCCTCGTTCACCTTAGACGAGATGGGGGGAGAGGCTCGGACGACGGTCCGCATGTGCCCCCACAGCCCGTTAGGAACAGGAGGAAGACCTCGTCCTAACGCGAGCAAAGTCGAAGGCCTCGTTCACCTTAGACGAGACGGGGGAGAGGCTCGGACGACGGTCCGCATGTGCCCCCACAGCCCGTTAGGAACAGGAGGAAGACCTCGTCCTAACGCGAGCAAAGTCGAAGGCCTCGTTCACCTTAGACGAGACGGGGGAGAGGCTCGGACGACGGTCCGCATGTGCCCCCACAGCCCGTTAGGAACAGGAGGAAGACCTCGTCCTAACGCGAGCAAAGTCGAAGGCCTCGTTCACCTTAGACGAGATGGGGGGAGAGGCTCGGACGACGGTCCGCATGTGCCCCCACAGCCCGTTAGGAACAGGAGGAGGACCTCGTCCTAACGCGAGCACCCGCATCAACCTCAGCCAGAGGAGATAAGATCTCCTCCGAGCGATCCTATCAACCTCGGTCAAATAAGGTCTCCCCCGAGCGACTAGGCTGACCTCGGCTGAAGAGTGCCGACTTCGACCTCGGCGAGAGATAGGATCTTTTCCAAGTGACCGAATCAACCTCGGCTAGAGAGCTTCAACTTCAGCATCAACTTTAGCCGGAGATGAAATCTCCCTCGAGCTTCGACATGGACCAACACGAGGCCCGAAAGAAGACTTCGGCAGTCGCCTTGACTGCACTCCCTCCCTTCGAGTTTCGAACTCGGGAGTGGGGGGGCTAGTGTTGGGGATAAACCCCGCTCCTGCCAAAGTCAAGTTCGGTGCCCAGCCTGATGCGGCCAATAGCCACGGAAGAGCTTCGGCGGACGCGTCTTAGCCGAACTCCTACATCCGGCCGAACTCCTCAGCGGCCGGGCCTCAACCGAAGTCCTTCAACCGACCGAATTCTCCAGCGGCCGAACTCCTCAAGCGACCATCCCTTCAGCCGGCCGAGCTCCTTCGAACAACCAGCGCCCGAACTCCTCAGCAGTCAGCAGCGGGCCGAACTACTTAGCTGCCGAACTACTTCTGATTGCCCATTCGCCGAGCTTCAGTCAGACTTCTGCAAAAGCTGAACTGTCTCCGCGTCGTTACAGCCAGGCGCCTGCGGGAGCCGAACTCCCCCCAAAGCTTCCTCTCTGGCCGACTCCCAGCGGACTTCTCCAGCAGCCGGGCTTCTACGGAGGCCGGACTCCTTGGAACTTCCATGAAGGCCGAACTTCTTATGTGGATTCCGACAGACGATCTCGCTACGGTTACACGACAATAACGATCGGCATTTATCGGCAATAACGATCGGTAATAACGATCGGCATTGATCAGGACAGTTACGACGCTCATTAACCAAGGCGGTTACAACAAGCTCCCTCTATAAAAGGACCCTCCGAATACACTTACGTCAGGTTCTGAAAATCCTTTTCTCTTCCTAAAAACTCTACCGAGCACTTCATTCCTGTTGACTGGAGCTGACTTAATCGTCGGAGGGTCCTGCTGGAGCCAACCCCCCATCGGCTCCGAGC
This sequence comes from Cocos nucifera, assembly GCA_006176705.1. Taxonomy (NCBI): domain Eukaryota; kingdom Viridiplantae; phylum Streptophyta; class Magnoliopsida; order Arecales; family Arecaceae; genus Cocos; species Cocos nucifera. Next base: position 448,938 of record QRFJ01000349.1, on the reverse strand, counting down.
GAGACTTTGTTTTGCAGGTCCCCGACGGCAATCTCATCGGCCACCACTCCATCGGATTTTGGCGACGACCAGTTTCTGCGTCAATAGATTTTGATTTTTCTTTATTTGTTTCTTGATAATGCTAGTGTATTGTTTTATTTCTTATGATTTTATTACATGCGCTCGGATCGACCCGTTCAAGTATAAGAGCATCACATCAGGGATTTGGTGTCCTTGCTGAGAGAGCAGGGGCTCAGAGGCTTCTTCAAGGGTTGGGTGCCAACCCTGCTTGGGTTATAGTGCTCAAGGGTGCATGCAAGTTTGGGTTTTATGAGTTCTTCAAGAAGTATTATTCAGACATGTTGCAGGGCCAGGGTATGCCTGCCAAGTATAAGAACCCTGATCTATCCTTGCGGGGTCTGCATTCAGCTGAGGTGATTGCTGATGTAGGCTCTTTGCCCCATGGAAGCTGTGAAGGTGCGTGTCCAGACTCAGCCAGGGTTTGCTAGGGGTTTGGCTGATGGATTTCCAAAATTTGTCAAATCTGAAGGTGCTCTGGGGTATGACTCCCGCCCCTTTTTTTGGGCAAACCTCCTTCTCTATTGCCTTCTTGATAGTATTTTTAACTAGTCAGTATTAATATGTTATATGCATTTTTGCTGAAAATTCAGATTGTACAAAGGACTGGCTCCACTCTGGGGGCGTCAGATTCCTTGTGAGTAGATTATCTTCCTGTTGCCCATTTGCTAATGATGATTTCCTTTTATTACCTCAGCTCTTCATTAATAATCACTTTTAGTCATTATCTCGTGCTAAAAATAAGTTCTTGTAAGTTATATGGAGCGTTGATTTTCTTTATATATTATGTGAAAGAAGATAACTCTAATGTCTTTTTAAACTTTGAAGACTACTATAGTTGGGAATTAGTTCTGATGATTATGGATAGTACTCGTATGAAACATTCAATAGGTGATATAGATACATAAATAATTTTTAAGCTTAAGTCCTTATATCGGTACCAGGTAGGTAATAGGAGAAATAACTAAATTGGGCTTTCATATTGCAACATCCATAATCTTTAGTTATATCAATATGACTTCATATTACACCTATGACCTACACATAAAATATGAACAGGCTTTGGATTTAGCTGATTGATGTTACAATCCTATTTTCATATATTAACTCTTTTTCTCCTTCCCTTTTGAAAACTTTGGATCGCATAGTTATGAACAAGCTCTGTTTACTTTCAATTTTCCAGTGAATAATACAAGAAAGAAGTTCAAAATTTTCATTTAACCATAATTGATCGGAAGTAATTGAATTAGACAATGCTGTTTGTGTTTATGCTTGTGGCTGGTTCAAGGTTTTGTTCATCATCATTTATAATGAAATATCTAATGTCTCCTGAAAGTACATGAAAGTATGCCTGGTTTGTATTCATTCAAATTTGCAAATTTCTATTGTTGAATCTCTGATTTTTCACATTCTACCTTTTTATATTCTTATGGACATTATTATTCTTGTAATCTGATCATGACGGACCACATATTTATATGTGTGCATATATCAAATTATTCTCTCTGCTGGAGTCTTCTCCTTATTGATGGTGTTGTACTCTAATGAAGTGGTCTACAAACCCCATTCTCTATTTTAATAATTTGCCTCCTGTCTAAGTTGTTCCTCATAACCAGTCCATGCTTGCTACAATGATTCTCTCTTTTTTTCTTTTTTTCTTTTTTTTGTGTGTGTCGGGGGGGGGGGTTATGTATAAAAATTTGATTCATATTTATATTTTATTTTAAGAAACATTGTTTGTTTTCGCCAGTTCAGTATTTAGTTTTAATAATTTGAGTTCCATGTAGAAGGTTAGATCTATGTAATCAGTTATAGGTCTACTTTTGGGCCTACATCTCGTTTTGTTTTCTAGCAATCTATGATTTTTCTTATTTAACCTAGTTTCCACATTTTTCGTGAGATCTAATCATGGTTTTCAAGATTTTTATATGTGCAAAACAGGACATCTCTCTCGGCTAAAGTCTTCTTTGATCTGGTTTTGAACAGGTGCCGTGGTATAAGGGAGTCCCATGTTCACAATAGTTTTGTTGTTCCATCTCATGTCTCCATGTGAAAGCACTTTGCCGATTTTTACAACAGTTCTTGGTAAGGATTAAAGTCCTAGTACTGGTACTTGTCCTGGTCTGGTTCTAGGTCAGTACAATACCAGGTGCGAGTTGGAATGGACCGGGATAGACTAGACTGACTATAACCAAATTTAAGAGTTTTTTTTTTTTTTAAAATAAAAGAAAATGCCCAAGGTGGAAGTTGTCCCGATTGTCAAGATGCAACTATCCTAATTTGTCCCGGCCAACACCAACCAGGATAGTCATGGTGGCCTACTTGATGAGCGAACTGGTGCTCCATGGCCATCCCGACTACCATTTTCTCATCCGAACGATATTGTGCTGGCAAGGTGTGTTGGGACACACCAGGTCATGAATTCTTTAGTGTGTTTGTGATATTGTCAGCATATTGCATATATTTAAGATTCTCATAGTTCAAAATTCTAATTCTTCTACTTTGAATTCTAGTATTATGTATCCTCATCGATGCCTCATACCTGCACTCTTTAATCAATCAGTGGCATGCTAAGTCAGTGCCATAAGCTCGAGTCCTTTTACATAACATGTGGATGGTCTAAAAGATTCATCAACTAATCTGACCAGCATGTCAGACCTTTCTCTTGTTCCAGTACCGTGCATGTTTTTTTTCGATAATTTGTGTTTTTTTTCCATAATTTGTGATACTCTGTGCATTTATTGCTTATATTGTGTAATCTTGTGCTCTAACCTGCTTCAATCTTACCTTTTATGAAGTAGCATCATAAGCCCCTCATTTTCTCATTGTGAGCCTGTTGCACATAGGTTTGAAAAAATGCAGACATCTATTTTGCTAGACTCTCTATGCATGTAGATTAATTAGTTCCTGCTAGTGTAACTATTCAATTGAAATTTGTACTCTCAAGTTGAAATTTCTACTCTGAACAAGGAATTTATTTATTTGTATTTTTGGTGGCAAATTTTTGTCCTTCTCATCCTGGAAATATAGATACTATTTCATTTGATAGTCTTCACATAAGCAGCTCTAAAGAAAAGGAAAAAACTGTTGGGTCTCGTGTTATCTCCTAGATGTGTTTGTTAATTTTAGATATGCAACAACCTAGGTTATTATGATTATGTTATTATGAATAGCTGGATAATGTTAGGACTAATGGGTATTACTGTTGTTACCAGACGTGATAAGTGTGGATTGCATTTCTTTGAGCTTCATATTGAAGAATGTAACTATAATATGGATAATCATTTTCTCTATTGTTCATTGGCGAATGCCTTTTTTTCTCCTATTTTGTTAATTAGATTAAATTTGCAGATACAATGATGAAATTTGCTTCATTTGAGACGATTGTCGAATTGATGTACAAGCATCTCATTCCCATACCAAAAGATCAATGTAGCAAATCGATCCAGCTGGGAGTAAGCTTTGCAGGTGGATATATTGCTGGGGTCTTCTGTGCTGTTGTGTCTCATCCAGCTGACAATCTTGTCTCTTTCCTTAACAATGCCAAGGGCGCCACCGTGGGTGATGTGAGTTTTAACCATCGGCTTCGTTTCCACCATTTGAGCTTCTAATATCTGTCTAATATGCTGCTTTAATCTGCTTTCATGTATATTATTATTATTATTATTACCTGTTCAGGCTGTGAAGAAGCTTGGGTTGTGGGGTCTTTTTACACGTGGCCTTCCTCTTCGGATTGTTATGATTGGTACTTTGACTGGAGCACAATGGGGAATCTATGATGCTTTCAAAGTGTTCGTTGGCCTGTAAGCACCTCTTGCAATCCAATCCTTATTTTTCCTGACTTCCTCTTTTCTGCCACACTAAATCAGAATTTACCCAAACTTTACTATTGCTACCCAAATAATTTGTGATTTTCCAGGCCAACGACTGGTGGAGTTGCTCCTCCTGCTACTCCCTCTGAGCATTCAAAGGAAAGCTGAACAAATTGGGCTGATGAACTAGCAGATAGGGTAGAGATCCTGGTGAATAAGATAATGAAACTGATTCACTCCATTTTGAACGGGAAGTGCAATATTCTTTGAATCAAAGTAACCCCCACCCCCACTCTCTCTCATTCAAAAAAATAAGATTAAGATCTCAAATTTAGGGGGATGGTTTTAATCTGAGGCCTTCTGACTCAAGTCAACGAGATATGTTATAGGTGGGATAAAAAATATTTGAGGAATTAAGAATAATATTTCGTCTTAGATTTTTTTTTTATTTTTTTAATGGCTTTATTTGTAGTTTGACTAATACAATGTTACTGAGTATAGCTTTCCAATCTGAACCAGCTGCAAGAGAGGTCTTTTCCACGTCGATTGTTATCTTTATTTTCTTATTCTGCATAATATTTTAATAAATGCTGTTGAGGAGTTATTTTCATTGTTCTGCACGTATTTTAGACGATGTTATTGCCTGGAGCAGGCGCCTACAGGCTACAGCTGGTGTGATTGGTAGACATTGGATTTAGTTTCCCGTGTTGGGGCTGGTGAGCGATTGGTAATCTGTAGTGCTCTTTATTCTACTTGCGGGCTTTGCTAGACGGTAGGAGTCTAGGGAGGCACCATTTTGAGAATAAAGAAGTGTTCACACAAAACGTTGGCCCACTTAGAGCCGAACATATAGTGGACTAAATATTCAAATAAAGCAGTAATCAGATATGAAAAATACATGATTAAAACTTAAATAGAGTAAAAACACATTGTAAGAAGATGACTTAGTAAATCTCAAGGATGTCTTGGACTTTTTTTTTTTTCCTGATTTCTTAATGTTATGTAAGATTTTGTGAAGCTTCCATCTTTCTTGAATGATCGTATCCTTCTTTTAGTTTCGTTGTAACTACTGCAACATTAGTGTTGTTGTTACGGTCAACTACGGTCGGACATATGGCATTATTTGAAGAATCATCATCTTAGATGATAGGTTCTCAAAATTAATTTCAGATCGATAAAACATTGGTCTGAAAGCCAGAGATTGGTAAATAACCGATCACAATGAATCTCAGATCAGTGAGCTACCGTTCTTCATGATATTCGAAATAAATCTTAATACGAGATATCAGATTATCATCAACCCCATCGATAATATGCTCTTATCATTGGTAACATCGATACCAGCAATTCACATATAGGTCGATAAATCACCGATCTTCCTACATAAGCTAGATCAGTATTCTATCAATCTAAGAGCAGATAGCAGCTCAGAATACATCGAATTTTCATCGATTTAAATGATACCTAAGCAGAATATGTGGCATTAATCATGGAAGATCAGTAAAGCACCGATCTCATCATAATTTACATCGATATTTTGCTGATCTCGATACATGTCAAAAGCCAGTTATGTGCTAACCGTGCTCCTGTCTGATTGCAACCCTCCAACTATACTATAACTGACTGCCACTAAGGCAAAACGACTAACAGCTGTAATCCAACTGGCCATAACAAACTAACAGCCTAAGTAATCCCCTCTATAAATAAGAAAGCAGGGTACTCCTCCAAGTAAGCTCACGCTTGGAATTCACAGAACCAAGATTATGCTGAAATCAATTTTTGACTTTTCCACTAAAGAAAGATCGAATCCCCTCCAAAACCTTCTCACTCTGTCTTCTAAATTTTTATTTTCTACTATCTGTTCTCAAGGCTTCAGCGACTTAAGCATTGGAGGATCCTAAACCGCAGAGTATCCCATCGATTCTTAGACTTTTCTTATAGATTCTTAAATGATCCGGGTTAATCCAACTCGAGATCTTCGTTCCCTTATGAAGCCTTATAATAACAGATTGATGCTAGAAGAAGAGCCTCTTACCTAGAAATTTATGAAAAATGGTCAAGAATCCGACTCTATCGTTCTCGGGAGCCCCTCCAAAGATGATCCAATCCCATCCTCCGGCGATAATCAATCTCCAGCAATTTAGCCTCCTAGTACAGCAGGTCCAGGCTCTGACCAACGTTGTGCAACAGCTTCAGTAGGCAATGGAGCAGTGGCAAGAATCGATTCCGCAAGAACCCCAAGAAGCTGCATCACGAACCAGCCACCTTCTAATTTCTCAAGAACACCACCAAGCGCGCCTTCCAGATCAAGAGATGAGTGCTCCTCTGAAGCTAAATCAACTCCTTGCAGCCGGATCCTACTGCAGGAGATGAATCTTGAACAAAAGCTTCAGGATCTGGAGAAGAAGCTGAAAAAGTTACAACTTGGAAAGACCCCCCAAGATAAAAAAGATTTTCATCTCACTTTTCTCTTTTCTGCTGATATCATGAGTGAACCAATTCCATCCCGATTCAAAATGCCTTCTCTTGAGCCATTCGATGGCTCCACGGATCTTCAGGACCATCTTGAGGGATACCGCAACGTAATGAGGCTTTAGGATGCGTCTGGTATCCTTTTTTGTATGGATTTTCTCATCATCCTCAAAAAATCTATAAGAATATGATTTTCTGGACTTCATCCTGAGTCTATTTCTTCTTTTGATCAATTGAGCAGGCTCTTCGTAGCCTATTTCGAGAGCAACTGTCTCCACTTGAAGCACCCGGATAGACTATTCTTCGTGATGCAGTAGAAGGACGAGTCCCTCCAAGAATACATGGCCCATTTTAATGCGATCATTTTGAAAATAAAATATTTCAATGAGTCCGTCGTGATGTCGGCCCTGAAGGGGGAACTCAGGAGCTACTATTTGACCTTCTCCCTCAACAAATTTTTTTTGGAGAATTATGAAGCCATGTTGGATAGAATTCGAAAGTATGCTCATGCTGAAGAGGAGGAGAGGTTGAGCAAAAAGAAGAAAAAAAAGAAAAATGAGGAAAAGAAGTGACCCTGTTAGGGCTTAGTCTAGGACTGAGCCAATTCAATTGCAGGTTAGCCGACTCAGTCTAAAATTAGGTCGGCTCAGTTTTCACAGATTATTATTTTATGTACGTGGATTATTTGGATTTGGAAAGTTTTTCTATAAGCTTGGACTTGATCCTTTGTAAAGTATATATATATACTGAAAATAGATCAAGATTATAATGAGGTTGAAATATATTAAAAAAAAATTCTTTTCTTCTAAAAATCTATTCTTCTCTTATTCTCTATTTCTTGAATTGTTTGATTGTATTTTCGCAGAAATCTCTGAGAAGTACTTTCTTATTGCTTGGCTAATTACTGACGGCCACGCCGATCCGTATGGGAAGAGCGTGCATTCCCAACAAGAAATACCACCAGCCTTTCTTAGTTGAGTGCTTTTCAAAATAAAAAGGGCTCTAAACAAAAAAGTTCGAAGGTTAATTGCGGCAAAACTACAATAGATGATAAAAACTAGAATAATTCTAATGGCATTGGGGCTGATCTGAGTTAGCTGCAGATCGTAGAAATCTAATATATTACAGATAAAAGGGTGTAAAGGAAGGTGCAGCCCGGATCGAAGTAACTCATCATAGAAGGCCACACAACCTTCGGGAGGCTGTGTAACCCGATCACCCAGACCAGGAGCAATAAGTCAAAAATGGTCATGGATGAAATACTTCTTACTGAGCTTTTCTAGGTCAGCATCTATCATAAGAGAAGGCTCAATGCTTGGATCAAAATAATCCAAGAATCCTCTTATTGGAGACTTCGAACTATTTTCACCAGATGCACTAGCCTCAGTGGCACCTTGAGATGGATTACCCACCTCAATGGCGAGCAGGGTTTGGATGGACCAGATGTTATGGTCACCTGAGATTGTCTACTCCTACCACTGTCGCCGCCCGAAGAAGTACTCTTCTGAGAGGACATTAATGGAAAAGAGAACAAAAAAGACAAAAAAAAGGCAGAGAAAGAAGAAGACTCAGAAAAGGGGAACAAGATCCTAGAGAAAAGAAATCCTAGAAGAAGGAAGCTCTAAGCCCTAGAAGGAGAAAGAGACCCTACCAAAAGGGGAAGGAAGCCTTCTCTAATACTTTGGTTAGCCCTCTCTGAGCTCCGATGATCACTGGAATCACCTTCCTCCCTGACTGTTTGAATGCCAGGAAGCTTCCCTGATAGCAGGAATCTCGCTCCAAGTGAAAATAGTAAAAAGAAAGAGAAATAGACATGTATCCTATATATAGAGGAAGGCAACAGTCTAGATCTACCTGTCCATTGTTAAATTTCAACAATTTGTCAACAATCCAAGAAGGTAGCAGAAAGGTTGTTTTAAAACACTAGCTCAGATTAGGCCACATAAGCCCTTTCCGTATGGCGATTCAGCCAACCCACAGATGGCTGCCACATGCCTCACATTGCCTTAGGTATAGTGGAGCGACCAATGATGACTCCACTCTTTCCCATACTTTCTTAAATGCCGGAATACGGCGATAGTAGCGAACAAGGAGGCCTGTCTTTTTGAATAGTTTAAAAAATCAAATCTGGTATTTTGGCATAATCTTTAATGCAATAAGTGATTTTTGAGATGACTTTCCATACTTGTCATTGAAAAAATTTCACTCCAAGTCTGAAAAATGGAGGGCAACTATTGGTACGGTTAACCACGATTAGACACGTGACATCATCAAAAGAATCACCATCTCAGATGATAGGTTCTCAAGATTGATTTCAGGTCGATAAAATACTGGCCTGAAGGTCAGAGATCGATAAATAACCGACCACAATGAATCTCAGATCAGTGAACTACCATCCTCCATGATATTCGAAATAAATCTTAACACGGAAGATTGGGTTTTCACCGACCTCGTCGATAGTATGCTCTTGTCATTGGCAACATCGATACCGGCAACTCACATGTAGGTTGATAAATCACCGACCTTCCTAAATAAGCCAGATCAGTATTCTATCAGCCTGAGAGCAGATAGCAGTCTAGAATCTGCGGCATGTCGGATTTTCATCGATCTAAATGATACCTGAGCGGAATATGCGGCATTAACCACGAGAGATCGGTAAAGCACCGATCTCATCATAATCTACGTTGGTATTTTGCCGATCTCAACATATGCCAAAAGCCAGTTATGAGCCAATCGTGCTCCCACCTGGTTGTGACCCTCCAATTGTACTGTAATTGACTGCCACTAAGACAAAATGATCAATAGCTGCAATCTAGTTGGTCATAACAAACTAACGGCCTAAGCAATCCCCTCTATAAATAGGAACAAGGTACTCCTCTAGATAAGCTCATTCTTGGAATTCACAGAGCCAAGACTCTGCTGAAATCAATTCTTGACTTTTTCACTAAAGAATGATCGAATCTCCTTCAAAATTCTCTCACTCTATCTTTTGAATTCCCATTTTTCGTTATCTATTCTCAAGGCTTCAGCTGACTTAAGTATCGAAGGATCCTAAATCGGAGGGTATCCATCAATTCTTGAACTTTTCTTGTAGGCTCTTCAACGATCTGGATCAATCCAACTCAACCGACTCTCCAGCGTGAGATCTTCGTTTCCTTTTGAAGCTTATAGCAACAAGTGTCAATATAATTTTTATCTCAGAAGTAGCCCACACTATTTAGAAATGATAGCCAATAATTCTCTAACCACATCATTGGAAAACAATATGAATTAAGAGATGATTAGAGATATCATTCAAGGGACGACCAATTTCTTGATGGATTTAGATTTTAGAGTATGAGTGGAGATTTTAAATTTCATGGAACAAAGATGTTCCAACCTTTTTTATGGAATGAAATGTCTCACTATCACATCTCATCTTGGCTGTAGCATAGGTAGATATCTTTCATTTTTTTTTTTTTTCTATTTTTCTATTTTTCTATCTTTTTCTTATTTTTTTTAAAATATTCTTCTTCTTTTCTTCTTTTTTATCCTCTTTCCTTCCTTCTCTTTTCCTGTATTGATAAGTTTTGGACTTCCAAATTTGTCCCGGTTGTTTTCTTATGGAACAAAACAGCTCGGATACTTGGCCTGTGAGGATGTAAAATGTTACATATGAATAAACTATAAACTAATGTTTGGAAGCTAATCCTACGGAGCACTAGCTGCTTAAATAGTCTTCTCAATTCACAAATGATAAATTGCTCTACGGTGGTGAGCAATCCAACGGCAGAACGCTGCAATCTATTCCTGGCACTTGAAACGTGTGCATAATTCATGTGGGCCCGTTGGCTCGTAACATCACGTATTATCCAGTAATATATCTATTACCTTATGGCCTGCACGGGACTTTACCTAGCTAATTCCCATGTTAGACATAATTCAACATCAACCTCCCAACCTGCAACACACGCTACAGCTAATCCATGCTTTGTGTAGGCCCTGACCAGAAATCTACCACGGGTCAGGGCAGCCTGGCTCCACAAGGAACTTTGCTTCAAGGAACCCAACAGCTGATCCGCTCCCATGCGGAAAATGCTGCGCTCCCCTTCCCTGGCCGCAAGCAACTAAATACGGTTCAGTTGTGACGTAATAGACCGGACCGCCTCCCGGCAAGCGTTCGAAGTCCAAACCAAAGGGCGCGCGGGCGGGATCCGGTCACTGCCGCCATGTCACTGGTCGACCCTACCCACCCGCTTCTGGTCATCGTCGCCAACCCCCGCGATTCCCGTCACCGCTTCGTCACATTACCTCACTCCCCCGTCCCCTTCCCCCTTCTCTCGTCGACTTCGAAACCAAAGCCTCTTCGTTTCCCAGTGAGATGCGGTGCTCCGCCGCCGGTGGGCTCCCAGAAGCCGTACCGGAACCCGTTCCGCTTCCTCAGCCCCATTCCGATCCTGCTCGTCTCCGCCGGCTTCCTCTGCGCCCGCGCGTTCCTGCGCGTCCTCCCCGCCGATTTCCCCGAGAGGTGGCGCCACCTCCTGGAGTTCTCGGAGGGGGCGGAGACGAAGGTCACCCAGCTCCCCTATCACCTGATCCAGGCCGTCATGGCCTCGGAGGACCGCCGCTTCTTCTGCCACTGTGGGGTCGATCCCTACGGGATCGGACGGGCCGTGGTCTATTATCCCAATGGCGGAGGTGGGAGCACCATCACCCAGCAGGTGAATTGATCCTTATGTTAGCCGTTCTTGATGAACGATCATATTTGATCGGCTTTTATTGAAATTTTTTGTCGATCTTCCGTTGTTAAAATTGATTAATTTGCAAAAAAAATTATGTCAATTTAGAACCTTTATTGGAGATATTCCAATTTAGCATTGAATAACATCAAGAAGCAAAAATGTTAAGAAATAATTGAAAGTAAGAGTCAAATGGGTTTGTTCCTTGTTCTCTACTGTTGGTAAATTAGGGGTCTACGTCTTTGTTGCACCCATTTTTGGCTGTTACTTCATTGAATTTTGCTCTACATGCATACAGGCATTCAAGTAATCATCTGACCACCAAGCTTACTATTTTAAATTTGCAAAAAGAAAAGTCATTTCAATTAAGAGTTTATATCCGAATACTTGTTATACTGTTGAAAAGACTTATTGTGTACAAGGAGAGGTGCACACATGCTATTTTGTATTGAAATGTTCTTGAATTATTCTATTGACATTCTTCAAGATCTGTGTAATCCCATCTTTATGGGATCTTTTCTTGGAATAAGTTATGATCTCTGCACTTAACTTTATGCTAATTCTCTACAAATGGTGCCAAATTTCTAGCTAAGCTAACCTAAAGTAAGAGAAGAGTTTGCCATGGTACTTAGATGAGCATAGGCTGGTAAAAACACCTACCTTATTGGTACTGTAGATCAAGTTCATATGGATGTGGACAGCCATCCAAGGTTCCTTACTCTTGGAAGGAATTTGACGAAGAGTACCGTTGATGTAGATTTTTGTCGAACACCGGAGTAGCTGGAGTCGGTGGAGCGCCGAGCCGCCGGGAGCGGGATATGCAAGAAAAGCCCCTACCGAAAGTGGCTCTGGCGGGATCCTCCGATGCTCAAGTTAGCCATTCGGCTAATAGACGGAAAAGAGGAGTATTTGAGAACGAGAGATTGCGTACCTGGAGGTCCGCTTTTTATCTTTTTTTTTTTATGGAGGTTGGAGCTATGGGAGAATGTGAGCATGTTAGAAAATTTTTGCCTCTCATTGAATGTCCTCGAAATCATAATCCTTAGACTTTTTTGAGTTTGATAAGTAGTCATTTTGTGGCACGTGGGGAGGCTTTCTTATTAATGGCATGGCTGACAAGCAGTGGTTGGAGAGTGTGGGTGACTCGCTTTATGTATGATTACACCCATTTATTAATGGAGTGGTATGATAGGGCCATAATGAGGCTTCTCCGAGAGCTAACGGCCGAGATTGGGAGTGCGGGGGCCGAAAAAGTCCTGTCAACTAAGAAAGGTTGTGGAGGTCGAGGACCCATCAGGTTGGTCGAGGGCCTGTTGCTGGCCGAGGCCAGGAGTCTGAGGTCCGCTGGTCCAGGTCGGATACCGAAATGGCCTGATCCCGCGTGGGGTGACACGATCTGACGGAACCATGCGAGAGTTGATCTCTCCAGAGTAGTTTATAATAATGAACGGCTTTGAGGCCGATTAGGAGTAACGATCAAGTAAGGATCTCCGGAGAAGATACCGGAGCCGGGGGCCATCCCATTCATTATGAGTTGACAGCTAGGGGTTGAGAGCATGAGGAGCCTACTTTACTCATGATCATTCCCACCTTTTAATGGATGATATGACGGGACTGTAAAAAGGTCTTCTGTAGGCCAACGACCAAATCTGGGAGTGCTGGGGTTGATAGAGGCCTATTTGTCGAGAACTCTTCTGGCCGAGAACCTGTTGCCGGGGTTGGTGGGCACAGGGAGCGTGACACCCATGGAAATATCTTTCCCTTTTTCTTCCTCCCCCACCACCTTTTCTCTCTCTTGCTTTCTTGGCCGAGCACATGCTGTGATGCCTATGGGAGAATGGTATGAGAAGAGAAGGGGCAATTAATGCCTCCAAATTCATATGATCACCATCTCTTTTCCTTTTTATCTTGGTGTATGCTCTTGGGGTGATGGGACAAGAGGCAGAGAGGCAATTAAAGCCTCAGTCAAGGTCAAGTAAACCAAGACAATTCCTCAAAGCATATGCCCGACTAGTTCGATGGTTCTTCGGGTCCCACATCTTCGGCCAATGTCTAAAATACCCCTAATATTAGCCCTCCTACTTCCGAGTTCGAACCTTGATTCAGTCAAAGAAAGTATTTCTGGTCTGGGAAAGATGTGCTAAGAACTTTCTTTTTCTTCCTCCCCTATTTGAAGTAATTATAGGTAAGAAAATCGTGCTTAGATCAGCATGCGGCCCAGGCTAAGGTCCGGTGTGCAGACCGGAGATTCGCATGCTTGAATGTAGCAATCCATCGCCTATGTTTATGCGATAGTAGTGGCGGCATGTAGAGAAGAGATCAGCTTCGATCAAACATGCTTCGACGCTGTCCATAGGTGCAGGGGAGGCGCGGCTTTCTCCTTTCTTTTTCTTGGTCAGCAGCCAGCATCGGCGCCGATTGGGGGCACGATGGATGTATGGGGAGGCCGTGGCCTCCACCTCTCCTTTTTCTTCGCCGACAATGGCGAGTTTTGGCTCCGAACGAGTGCGCAACAGGCGTGGTAGGGGGCTCGTGGCGTCCTTCGCCGATCGGGAGTGGCGGAATGTGCGGGGGCATCCTTGGTGCGCGACAACAAGGGTGGGAGTCAGAGAACTTTAGGTTGCTAGTCAAGCCTTGGAGTGGGACAGAGGCGCGGGTGTGTGCAGAGAAGGCCTGAAAGTTGCTATTCTAGCGAGACTTGGAGCCAAAGACACGTGAAAGGCTTGTGGGACAGCTAGTCCGGCCTCGACGAGTGGCGAAGGGGCATGCAGACGACACTGGAGAGGTTCGGCAGTGGCAGAAGCGCACGTGGGGGCGCATATGGAGTTGCGAGGTCATTGAGGCTGCCTCTAATGCCAGCGGCGCCGCGCTTGCACAGAGGTGATCACAGGTGCTTTCTTTCTCTGCCCCTGCCTCTTTCTTTTCTTCTTTTTCAATGGCTGCTAGTGTCGGCGCCAATCGAGCATATGAGGGACGTGGGGGAGGCATCATGGAACATGCGAGGAAGCTGCCATTGAGGAGGTTGACGTTGGCCCCAGTGGTTGACGAGCAGAGGGAAACGATCAAGTCGCCCATCCTCTTCCCATGCTCCTATTTTCATCTCCCGCCGTCTCTTTTCTTCTCTCTCTCTCTCTCCCCTTTTTTTATTTGTCCCTTGTGGTAGATAGGACAAGAGAGGGAAGGAGGGATTAATGCTATTGAGCTCCGGAGATCCAGGGTAAATATGGAAGCGTGCGCATAGTAGATGGCTTAATTCGGAGTGGCCTATCATCCCTCGTGGGATTTGATTCCATCTAGGGCTCGGTACGTGGATGGACGTGTATGGGATTGTGCACGAACGGTCTCGATGACACCCGATATGGAGCACGTAGGAGTTTTTCTTTGTTTCCCTTTCTTCCATCATTTTTCTTTTTTTTTCCTTTTCTTTTACTCTTCATTTGATTGTGCTGCTTATGGGAGGACATGGAAGAAATAATTGTATATGATGGGTTTGGATACCCCAAGTCAATTCCCAAAGCACAGGTATGGCTAATAACATGGCTTAGTAGTTCTTTGGGTTCCACATCTTCAATCAGTGCTGTCATCTCCCCAACATTATTAATATTAGGGGTATTTTGGGTACTGGCCAAAGACATGGGGCTCGAAGAACCACTGGACCAGCCGGACGTATGCTTTGAGGAATTGCCTTGGTTTGCTTGGCCTTGATAAAGGCTTTAATTGTCTCTCTACCTCTTATCTCATCATCCTAAGAGCATACACCAAGACAAAAAGAAAAAGAGATGGTGATCATATAAATTTGATGGAGGCATTAATTGCCCCTCCTCTTCTCATATCATTCTCCCGTAGGCATCACAGCATGTGCTCGGCCAAGAAAGCAAGAGAGAGAAAAGGTGGTGGGGGAGGAAGAAAAGAGGGGAAGATACTTTCGTGAGTGCCACGCTCCCTGCGCCCACTTACCCCAGCAACAGGTTCTCGGCTAGAAGAGTTCTCGGCCAACAAGCCTTTGTCAATCCCGACACTCCCAGCTTTGGTCGTTGGCCTTCAGAAGACCTTTTTACAGCCCCATCACGTCATCTATTAAAAGGTATGAATGATCATAAGTAAAGCAGGCTCTCCATGCTCTCAGTCTCTAGCTGTCAACTCACAATGGATGGGATGGTCCCTTGGCTTCGATATCTTCTCTGTAGATCCTTAGCCGATCCTTACTCCTAATTGGCCTTGGAGCCGTTCACCATTACAAACTACTCTGGAGAGATCGACCCTCGCACGATCCCGTCGGGCTGTGTCACCCATGCGGGATTAGGCCATTTCGACATCCGACCTGGACCAGCGGACCTCAGACTCCTGGCCTCGGCCAGCAACAGGCCCTCAGCCAACTCGATGGGTCCTCGACCTCCACAGTCTTCCTCAGTTGACAAGCCTCTTTTGGCTCCTGCACTTTCAATCTTAGCCGTTGGCTCCCGTAGAAGCCTCATTATGGCTTTGTCACACCACTTTATTAATAAATGGATGTAATCATACATAAAGCGAGTTATCCACACTCTCCAGCCACTACTTGTTAGCCCATGCCATTAGTAGAGAAGCCTTCCCACATGCCATGAAGTGACTACTCATCAAACTCGAAAAAGCCTAAGGGCTATGCATGGATTTTGAGGACATTCGGTGAGGCAAAAAATCTCTGACATCCTTACATTCTTCCACAGCTCCAACCTCCTTCATAAAGAGGTAAAAAAAGGACCTCCAAGTATGCAATCTCTCACTCTCGAACGCTCCCCTTTCCCACCTATTGGCTAGATGACTGACTTGAGCGTCAGAGGATCCCCGCTGGAGCCACTTTCGATAGGGGCTTTTCTTGCAGGTCCTGCTTCCAGTGGCTCGCTGCTCCACCAACTCCAACTGCTCCGATGTTCGATGAAAATCCGTGTCAATAGAATGGCGTTAGAGGAAGGGTCCCACGCTCACTTTTGGAAAAAAGGCATGCCATTTGAGACACACCATCTGGTGGAGGTTCTAGTCAGAGATCATGCTCCACACCAGCTGTTGGAGGCATCTCTGTCATTGTCTCCATTGGCTCATACTCCACACTAACTACTGGAGGCGTCTCCACCATCATCTCTGCTGGCTTCCATGAAGAATCAGCACCAATTCAGTGCTCTTGCCATTTAGATGCGAGCACCGACTGCAGCGATCCACACCATCCACCGATCAAGGAGAGAGGGAGGAAGAAGCGCCTCATGTACACCAGACTTCGGCCCTGGCCAAAGTCGCCCATGTATAGCCGCTCAGGCTTTGCACGGGGAAAAGGTGCGATATTGCTCCTTCGCTCTCGATTTGTGCATGTTACGGAAATTACCGTAGGCCATTTGTGCCTAGCATTCTCCTTCCCCTCTTGTCCCTTCTGTCACAAAGGATGGATGATCAGATGGAGAAGAAAGGGAAGCTTCACCCTTTTCCTTGACCCATTCTATCATCAGTGGCAGTCAAAAAATAAAAAAATGAAAGAAAGAGGGAAGAGAAAAGAAGTGTGGAAGAAGGAAAAAAGACCGACGGTCACTAGCCTTCCCCATGTGTGTGCGCACCTCCACCGGCACCGGACTTGGCTTTGCCGCCTCTAGCGGCCTTTATCGGCTTCGTCGACCTCGTGCAACCTCTCCTGGTAGCACCCCCGCATGGCCTCTCTCGGTATCAAAACTAGAACTAGGCCCTAAACTTTCCTGCCATACGTCGGCGGCTGGCTAGCAGTCCCCCTCGCATGTCCTGTTCCCCTCGCGCACTCCGGGGCCTGGTTGTCCTTCTTTCCCCCATCAAGCACTGAGGCCGGTTTGGCGGCCCCGACGAAGAGAGATGGCAAAGGACGACTAATAAAAGAAAAATCTCCATGTACTCAACTTCGGACGATGCTGAGGCAATCTGTGCAAGGCCTCGTGCATAGCCACCCATGTGCCAACCCTCAGGCTTGATGAAGCCAAAATCTGCATGGGGTAGCATGATTCATTGCCTTTATATTTCGTTGATTATTGATTATACACTACCTACTGTGCATATACTTCGAGAATTGCCCTGGGGTATTCAAACTCGGCATAGGCATTTATTCCCCTTGTGCCCTATCATAAGCGACACAATTAGACAAAGACTGAAGGAGAGAGAAAAGGTGATCAAACTTGACATCTCCTCTCCTCCCATCCCATCCTATCATAAATGACAAAAAGGATAGGAGAGAAAAGGGAGAGAGAAGTGGGACAAAAAAAAAAAGAAGGAATGGGAAAGGAGAAAAGGATGGGAGAAAGAAAAAGAAACAAGAATTTGTAGGCTCCCTCTCTGTGCATGTGCCACACTCCCATGGTCTGTGAGCGATTATGCTCCTGGCACACATATATTGGGCTGAAGTTGAGTTTGAGGCTGGACAAATATGGTAAGAGGCCCTCAAACCCCCTGTCCATTGCCCTATTTTTCTTTCTTATTTTGTTTTAGGAAAAAGCAAAAGCCTTGGATTAGCTTGACGACCCAGATGGGGAGAGGTCAAATGGCCACCTGTGCCCATTCGACGACAACCCAGATGGGGAGAGGCCGAAAGGCTACCTGTGCCTCTTTGATGATGATGCAGATAGGGAGAGGCTGAATGGCCACTTGTGCCCTCTTCGATGACCCAGATGGGGAGATGCCGAATGGCCATCTGTGCCCCTTCGATGATGACTTAGATGGGGAGGTCGAATGGCCACCTATGCCCCTTCGACGATGCAGACGGGAAGAAGCCGAATGGCCACTTATGCTCCTTCGACGATGCAGATAGGAAGAGGGTTGAATGGCCACTTGTGCCCTTTCGATAACCAAACGAGGAGAGGCCGAATGGCCACTTGTGCCCCTTCAACGATCCAAATGGGAGAGGCCGAATGGCCTTATGCTCTTTTCGATGATGCAGATAGGAAGAGGTCGAATGGCCAACTTGTGCCCCTTTGATGCCCAGGCTGGGAGAGGTCGAATGGCCCACTTGCGCCCCTTAGATGACCCAAACGAGAAGAGACCGAAAGGCCACCTATGTCCTTTCGATGATCCAGATAGGGAGAGGCTGAATGGTCACTTGTACCCCTTCAATGGGACTCAGACGAGGAGAGGCTGGATGGCCACTTGTGCTCCTTCGACGATCCAGATGGGGAGAGGTCGATGGCCACCTGTGCCCCTTCGACGACGACCCAGACGAGGAGAGGCCGAATGGCTACCGATGCCCTTTCGACAACACAGATGGGGAGAGGCCGAATGGCCACTTGTGCCTTTTTGATGACCCAAATGGGGAGAGTCTGAAAGGCCACCTATGTCCTTTTGACAACCCAAACGGGGAGAGGCCGAATGGCCACCTATGCCCTTTTGATGACGCAAATAGAGAGAGGCCAAATGGCCACTTATGCCCCTTCGACGATCAAGATGGGGGGAGGTCCTTTCAACAGCCTATATATATCTCGATGTGGAAGGATATCGACGACAAGGACTGGGAGAGGCCATGTGCCCATTTATGCCCCAATCCTGTGGAGACCTCCGAATCTTTGAACCACAGCAGACCAGACCCTATGGAGATCTCCGGATCCCTGAGGTCACAGCAGACTAGACCCTATGGGGACCTTCGGATCCTTAAGGCCACAACAGACCAGACCCTGTGGAGACCTCTGGACCCTTGAGGCTACAATGGACCAAACCCTGTGGGGACCTCCGGATCCTTGAGGCCACAGCGGACCAGACCTTGTAGGGACGTCCGGATCCCTGAGGCCACAATGGACCTCAGACTTCGTTCTTCAGCCCCGACTCCAGCATCCACACTAAGTTTGCCATTTGCTGGCATATGACTTGTCCAAGGCCTGGCTCTTTCGATCTATGGTTCGATCGCTACACTAGATGGCATTCACTTGAACCTGCCATACGATTAACAAGCTAAGCCGTAAAAGTCATGATGACCTTGAAAATCTTGCGCCCTTTTGTGCCCCAAGCGAGCAGTGGCCTACGGGCCCCGCCAATAATGGGCCTACAAGCTCTAGCATGAAATGGCCTCTAATTGGCTAAAATTTTAAAAGCAGGACCAAGGCTGAAACTAGGGGTGGACCATCCCTCATGAGAAAAGAAAAGAAGAAATCGGGATATCATCTCTTCCATTGCCTACATATTGTGTGCGCTAGAAAAACACCGATGTGCAGAACACCGTGTTTCCTATGAATCCATGCAATGCATCCCTATCAGCTTCAAGATTGCTTGAAAGCTTTTGCATGCCTGACTTGGCACAGTGCCTAGGCCATTTGCAAAGCATACGATCCTATGAGCACTCGACCATTAGCCCTAAATTGAATTAAATCCCACTAGGGATCATAGGTATCAATGGCATGGGTACAATCGTGCCCGATAGGCCTTAAAAGTCCCTTGGTCCACATCTCACCACCCAACAGAGCGACAAAACAAAGTGCAAAGGGAGAGAAAAAAGAGAAGAAAGAAAAGAAAAAGAAAGAAAGGAAAAGCTGGGAGAAAGAATTGGTGGTCACACCCCCCGGGCGTGTCCCTCCGTCGGTGCCAAGGTCGACACCAACAGCCCTTATGCGCGGCTCCAGTTGAGCCCTGCCAAATTGGCAATCACTGGCTCCTCACCATGCCCTCGCACGCACTCGGCTGATGTTGAAGCCAGTCAGAGCCAAGGAAGAAAGGAAAGAGAGAGGAGGCTACGACCTCCCCCACACTCCTGTCGCTCTCAGCCGGCGTCGGGAACGGCCATCGCCGAGGGAGGAGAGAAGAAAAAGGAGGCCATGGGCCCCCTCCCATGCTTGTCGCATGCTCCTCCTGCACGCTCGACTGTCGAGAACGAGCCAGCTGCCGACCACCGCCCTCCCGCGGGCCCTCCTACATGCTCGGCCATATTGACTACCGACTGTCGCCCTCCCGCGCACCCTCCTGCACGCTCGACCACTGAGAAAGAGCCACAATCCCCTCCCACGTACCCCTCAGGTATCCGGCCTCCGAGAAAGGGATGGTGCCGGCTTTGCCGCTGCCAACGAAGAAAAAGAGGAGAGGAAGCGGAGGAGGCCACAACCCCCTCTCGCGTACCCCTCATGCACTTGGTCTTCGAGAAAGGGATGGCATCGGATTTGCTGTTGCCGACGAAGAAGAAGAGGAAAGGAAGCAAAGGAGGCCACGGCCCCCTCTTGCGTACCTCTCACACGCTCGGCCTTCGAGAAAAGAACGGTGCCAAGGCCGATCATCGAGGAAGAAGAGGGGAGGAAAAGGAGGAGACTATAGGTCTCCCCTACATCCCTTGTGCGCCTAGTCGGTGCCGAGCCTTATCACCATCGACGAAAATAAAAGAAAAGAAGAGAGGCCACGGG
The DNA here is from genome assembly GCA_006176705.1 of Cocos nucifera. Classification (NCBI taxonomy): domain Eukaryota; kingdom Viridiplantae; phylum Streptophyta; class Magnoliopsida; order Arecales; family Arecaceae; genus Cocos; species Cocos nucifera. Next base: position 428,526 of record QRFJ01000349.1, on the reverse strand, counting down.
GGCCATGGGGGGTGCCCGTGGCCCTCATGCACTCGATCGGCATCGAAGCTGGTCGAAATCAGGGAAAAAAGGAGAGAGGGAAGAGGGGCCGCAAGCCTCCCCGCACGATCGACCAACCTCTCATGCAAACGCTCCTTTGTACGTTCCTCTCGATTGACAGCACCATGTGCCCCTCGACTAGTACCTTTTTCGATCAAGGACTCAGCCACCACGGAGTGCTCAGATACGAACTCCTCCAACCGTGCCCGCTATTTGGCGTCCTGGATGATGACCCACGTGCTGACCATGGCGGCGGTCCCGATGGGGACGACCATCCTATTGGAAGGCTGGATGTCGCCAACGAACATACGAGCTCAGGAGAGCAACAAGCTCAGCAGGTAGATGGAGGGGGTCCCCTGCATGCGTGCATCCGACGTTGCCGAAATCAGGATAAGCTGGCCTGGAACCTCACCATGCGCTGCCAGCACGATCTGAGGCCATTCATGGGTGGACCCTGCATCCCCTATGCGTGCTCAAACTCCTTGTAAAAACCATGTTTTTGTTTGTACCGTAGCCTCCCACACCGAGGTCTCTCGTACATCCAACATCGGACAATACCAAAGTTGCTAGTTCACCTCTGCGTTCGATTTTACTGCTTCACCTACCCCAACGATAAAGCAAAAGAATACAAGCTAGCACATTCACTGACAAGCCAACAAGCAAAAGAAAGAGGGCTATATTCGCTTCTCAGCATAAAAGATGAGATCTTTCAAGAGCCCCATACTGTATCTTCAGATGTCTCAATGGAAAAAAGCCAAACCCATGTATCTTCAGCCCGTCTTGTTTGCTGTACTCCCTTCGCCCGAGCTAAAGCTCGGACTTGGGAGTAGGAGGACTAATGTTGGGGAGATGACAGCACTGACCAAAGATGTGGGACCCAAAGAACTACTAAGCCACGCTATCAGCCGTACATGTGCTTTGGGAATTGACCTAGGATATTGGAACCCGGCATATACAATTGTTTCTTCCATGTCCTTTTGTAAGCAGCACAATCAAACAAAGAATAAAGAAAAGAAAAAAAAATGAAAAATGATGGACGAAAGGGAAACAAAGAGAAACTCCTACATGCTCAGCATCGAGTGTCACTGTGACCGTCCGTGCACAATCCCATACACGTCCATTCACATATCGGGCCTCAAACGGATTCAAATCCCACGAGGGATGATAGGCCACTCCGAATTACACCATCTATTGTGCACACGCTTCCATATTTATCCTGGATCTCTGGAGCTCGATACTATTAATCCCCTCTTCTCTCTCTTGTCCCATCCGTCACAAGGGATAGATATAAAAAAGGGGAGAGAGAGAGAGGAAAAGAGGCGGCAGGAGATGAAAATAGGAGCATGGGAAGAGGATGGGTGACCTGATCATTTTCCTTCACTCGTCAACCTTCGGGGCTAACATCAGCCTCCTTAGTGGCAGCTTCCTCGCATGTTCCATGATGCCTCCCCCACGTCCCTTATATACTCGATTGATGTCGACACCAGCAGCCATTGAAAAAGAAGAAAAGGAAGAGGCAGAGGCGAAGAAAGAAAGCACTGGCGATCACCTCTGCGCGTGCGTGCCGCCGCTGGTGCTAGGGGCAGCCTCGACAACCTCATAACTCCATACGCGCCCCCACGTGCGCTTTTGCTAGTGCTGAACCTCTCTGATGCCGTCTGCATGCCCTTCCGTCGTCCACCAAGGTCAGACTGGCAGTCCCACAAGCCGTGTCTCTGGTGCCAAGTCTCGCCAAATAGCGGCCCCCGGGCCTTCTCTGCACACACTGGTGCCTCTGTCCTGCTCCAAGGTTAGATTAGCAACACAGAGTTCTCCAACTCCCACCCTCATCGTCACGTGCCGAGGATGCCTCCGTGCATTTCGCCACTTCAAGCCGGCGAAGGACGCCATGAGCCCCCTCCCGCACCTATTGTGCGCTCATCCGAAGCCAAAGCTCGCCGCCGTCGGTGAAGAAAAATGAGAGGTGGAGGCCACAGCCTCCCCATGCATCCATCGTGCCCCCAGTCGGCATCGATGCTGGCTACCGACCAAGAAAAAAAGAAAGGAGGAGAAAGCCGTGCCTCCCCTGTACCTACGGGCAGTGTCAAAGTATGTCTAATCGAAGCCGATCTCTTCTCTGCATGCCGCTACTACTATCATATGAACATGGGCGATGGATTGCCACATTCAAGCATGCAAATCTCCAGTCCGCACACCAGACCTTAGCCTGGGCTGCATACTGATTTAAGCACGATTTTCTTACTTACGATTACTTCGGATAGAGGAGGAAGAAAAAGAAAGCTCTTGGCACATTTTCCACAAACCAGAAATACTTCCTTCGTCCGAATCAAGGTTCGGACTCAGGAGTAGGGGGCTAATGATGGGGGTATTTTGGATACTGGCCGAAAACGTGGGGCCCAAAGAACCACTAGATCAGCCAAGCAAATGCTTTGAGAAATTGCCTTGGTTTACTTGGCCTTGACAGAGAGGCTTTAATTGCCTCTCTACCTATTCCCATTACCCCAAGAGCATATACTAAGACAAAAAGGAAAAGAGATGGTGATTATATGAATTTGATGGAGGCATTAATTGCGCCTCCTCTTCTCATACCATTCTCCCATAGGCATCACAGCATGTGCTCGGCCAAGAAAGCAAGAGAGAGAAAAGATGGGGGGGGAGGAAGAAAAAGGGGAAGGTACTTCCGTAGGTGCCATGCTCCCTATGCCCTCCGACCGCGGCAATAGGTTCTCGACCAAAAGGGTTCTCGACCAATAGGCTTCTATCAACCCCGGTGCTCCTAGCTTTGGCTATTGGTTTTCAGAAGATCTCTTTACAAGCCCGTCACATCATCCATTAAAAGGTGGGAATGATCATGAGTAAAGCAGGCTCCCCATGCTCTCAGCCCCTAGTTGTTAACTCACAATGGATGGGATGGCGCTCGGCTCCAGTATCTTCTCCAGGGATTCTTAGCCGATCCTTACTCCTAATCGGCCTGGGGACCGTTTACCATTACAAACTACTCTGGAGAGGTCGACCCTCGCATGATCTGTCAGGCCGTGTCACCCCACACGGGATTAAGCCATTTCGGCATCCGACCCGAACTAGTGGATCTCAGACTCCTGGCCTCGGCTAGTAATAGGCCCTCGGCCAACTCGATGGATCCTCGACCTCTACAGCCTTCCTCAGCTGATAGGCCTCTTTCAGCCCTGCACTCCCAATTTCAGCCATTGGCTCCCGTAGAAGCTTCATTATGGTCCTATACACCAGCCCATTAATAAATAAACGTAATCATACATAAAATCAGTCACCCATACTCTTCAGTTACTGCTTGTCAGCTCATGCCATTAGGAGGGAAGCCTCCTCACGTGCCACAAAGCGACTACTCATCAAACTTAAAAAAGCTTAAGGGGCCATTTGGTTGGGGGTAATCTGGCATGGGAAAATGATTCCCATGTCAGATTACCATGTTTGGCATGAAAAGTGGAAGAGAGAGATGGTAAAAAAATTGGTGAGCCTCATGCTTATTTTTCAGAGAGAGATGGTAAAACAAATACCATGGGGGGTTGGTATTTGGCAAATTCCCAAGTGGTGGTAATCCGTGTTTGACAAAAATACCCCCAATAAAACTACATATGTAATCATTGACATTATTTTAATATCCTTCAAATTTTATTCAATAAAAAGCTTTTGTAAAAAAAATTAAGATGGAGATGGCATTATGCAAAGGGTCATGTGATTATAGTTATCATATAAAAACTAATTGAAGATGATAATACTATTTTAGTATTAAAAAATTATTTTTTATTGAAGGGTATATTTGTAAGTTTTGCCATATTCCCATGTAGGATTACCTCCAACCAAATGTAATAATCCTTTTTCGGTGTCATTTTCTGTAGTAATTTTCTCACCAACTAAACATAGTAAAAGTTTTTTTCCTCCGCAATCATTTTCCTAGGTAAATGATTCCAATGAATTATCAGATTACCCCGTAATCTGACATACCCCAACCGAATAGACCCTAAGGGCTATACATGAGGACATTCAAAAAAGCCTTTTCCATATGTTGGCGGGATGATTAACTTGAGCGTCGGAGGGTCCCCATCGGAGCCACTTCCGACGGAAGCTTTTCTTGCAGGTCCTACTCCCGACGGTCCAGCGCTTCACTGACTCCAGCTGCTCTGACGTTCGACGAAAATCTGCGTCAACAAGTACGATTGAGCTTCTTTACAAGAGACATTCATCTTTGAATTACAGCTTATAAACAAAGAGTGGAATTGGACACAATTATCAAAATATTGTGCAAAATAGTGCCATTGAAATTGGATTATTTTAAATGTGAAATTTGAAAAAGCATGACAGATTCTAATGGCCTATAACTTGCATCTTTAATAATACAATAAATATCTCATTTTCACTGCTATTGTCTTTGGAACAAACATGCTGTTAATACTCTCTTAGCATATCTGAACAAAACCATATATACATGAGTTACTTTTCTTTGTTTCTGTATGCATATATATATGTCAGTATATATTTTATAAGATGTGCATATCCTTGAGTTCAGTAGCTCCTGATACATGTGTAATCAACTGATTTTGTCAATACATGTCCTATGTCAAATAGAGACTGCTGATTATTTTTATGATTGCATGCATGTGATGGATCAACTTTTTTTTACCTCCAATTCTTTTCTTTTTTCCTGCATGTGCATGCTTAAAATCCTTGGTGAACATTAACCTAACACAACGATTTGCCTACTTCAAAATGAGCACTACCAAATACGTAATCTTTCCATGGCTGGGTCCTTTAATCCAAAACATAATTTGTATGTTTTAACGTCCATACCTAATTTTCATTTGAAATTGTTAGACATAAGATGTTTAATTTGAAAGAACCAGAGTTTTGGTAGAAGTTGATGTGTTAAAGAAATCTTGAACTGATTTGGCATCAGGTAATGTTCTTCTTTCAGTTGATGTTTCTTTGAAGATTTTGAGTAGTGATCTTCCTTAAAACATTCAATATATATTTGTTTATCATAAATAAACTTTGTAAATATGTTAAATGTTTCAGCCAGCAGGTTTTAGCTCAGCTGGTTGAGTACCCCTCTCCTAATGGCCTGCCATTGGAGGAAGTCCGGTGTTCAAACTATGTTGGCAGCACATGACCACCCTATTTCTTGGGGTAAAAAAATGTTCAATGAAATGGTTCCCTTATTCTTCAATAACTACAATAAGGTGCAAATAGTTTGTCAAGTTCATTTTTTTTCTTGGGCAAAGCCCAATTTTGTTAATTTCAAAATAAGTTGTGGATGTTTGGGGAATTTATAAGTGAATATGTCTGCATTAATTGGTTGAGATATTCCTTTCATGAAAAAAGTTGATTTGTTAAAAGGAAAGAGTAATCCCAGAATCAATTTATTCTAGTTCACTTGCCTATAGCTGTTAAGCATGCTTATTAAGTTGATCCTGTTATTGCCTTAGTGGTTGAGGAGGACTTTCTTTGTATACAATAGTATCATGATTATCATCACTTTTATGATTAATCTAATATGTAATTAATAAAAGAGGCACAATGAGTTCTACATTTATTACCTGTGCATATTGTTCTAAGAGTCAAAAATAACTTAGCTCGCTAGTTTTTCTTATTGATGGAAGCTTATCCACTTATTTCTTATTGCAGCTTGTGAAGAATGTCTTTTTGACAGAAGAACGTAAAATTTCAAGAAAATTTGTCGAGGGAATATTGTCACTGATTTTAGAGAAGAGAATGTCAAAATGGGAAATACTGTATTCCTATTTGAACAAGGTGCAAATGTTTCATATAACCAGTTGATTCATGTCATGTCTAATTTTTTTCTTGTTATAATTTTGAAAAAGTTCTGTATTATTGTACTTTTTATGTCAAAATTGCTTTTTTGGCAAGCAGGCTTATATTTATTGAATAATGAAGTTATGACAAGTCATTGCCATCAAAAAATTTTCAAAACAAGTAACACATGCATAGATTATATATATATATATATGTAGATGGACATATATTTTGAAAATTTTATTCTTGGGGCTTATTCAGACTCCTCCAATTTATTAATCATCACCACAACGTTAAACCAGGGCCTTAACCAATATTAATGGCCAAGATGTAACATCATTTGATCATTCTTGTTATTTTGAATCTGCTGTACAGCAAAGTGAAGATTCATCAAGAGATCTTCAATAGAGCTATTTTTTTCCTTTTTTTTTTTGGGGGGGGGGTACTATAGTAGAACTAAGGTCAGTTGGATGAATAGGAGAGTTGCTTGGGGTCCTATCTTACCAGTGTATGCCTCTAAGATTTAGGGGAGGATTTTGTTGGACTTTATGCTGGAACTTCTTGCTTTTCTAATATTGGTTGGGCTCATGATCCTATTGATTGGTGTTTGGCACCTGTTTAAGTATATGCTTTGAAGAATTATATTTCAGAGACAAATCAGGATAATGTTTTACCGTCCATCCCGTCGCTGCATTGTCCATATTGTATGATAATTGGAACTCTATATTAATGTGATCAGCTTCATTTCGTGTTTATGTGATGTGCATCATATGTGGTCTGGACTTCAGCTGCCTTTGTCGGTTACATTACTAGTTTGTTTGCACATCTCCAGTTTACCAGTCACCAATTGTCTTAACCTAGACTTAACCAATTCACACTTTAAATTTTGTTAAATGAAGTTGCCGTATATGATCTATTGTGACCGAGTGGAGTGCTAGGTACAAATAGTCCTGAATTTAAGCTTCTATAGCATTTGTGTACACAGTTTATTTCATGAAATTTTATGATTTAAAAGATTGATATCATTGATTATGATTGTAGAGATTTTCTACCAGCATCATTGATGGGTAGATTTAATTGCTTCATTATTTACTTCTCAAGTTTCCATGACATAGGAGAAGGGTAAAAGCATTAAAACATCCAAATTGCCTGGGAAACTTGCTGAAATTTTGGCTTCTTTTGACTATTATGGTGGCTTGTTCGTCTTCACCCTGGAATTTCAAACTTAAATGGCTCCTTGGTTGGTTTCTGGAGATTGCAATTTTCTCGTAGCATGAAATTACAAAATATCTTAAAGGAAAGTGAATATATGAACTACCTTGCTGCTATCGTGCTGATGAATATATTATTGGCTTCAAAAAAAAAAAAAAAAGGTCTCCATCAGACAACACTATCTGATATTGTTCCCTATCATCAAAATGGAGGCTGATATAGGTGAGTTGGGATATATTCAGAATATCCTATGTTGATATCTTGTTTTGTGGTGAAAAAAATATGATATTTGCTGATATAAACTGGTATATGATAAGATGCAAAACCTCATTGTTATCTATATAGCTTGCTATGCTGATATCACTCTCATGTACATTTATTATCTGGATATAATTGATTTTAAATCCAAAATTGCCACCTGTTTTCAATTGTCATGCCTTAGTAGTCCTCTTATACATATTTTGTTTGATTTGGGGACTACTCACTTGAATGTTGATTCTGCAGACGTACTTTGGACATGGAAAATTTGGAATTGAATCTGCATCTCTTTTTTACTTTGGAAAGCACCCTTCACTTCTTAATGTTGGAGAGTCAGCATTGCTAGCTGGGATTTTGCCTTCTCCTGAGACTCTTAACCCATTTACAAGCCCTACAAGGTTACAAATTCTACATTTAACAGTCAACAACTTATATTCTTTACTGAAGTATGGGTGTAGTAGATGCATGCAGTTGGCTATATTTTTGTTCTCACAGTAGTGTCCTTTTCAAACTATCATGCAATGTTCTGATTCAGCTCAGAAAGCATAAAGTTTCTCTTTCTTTTAGGGGAAAGTCTTCTCAAGCTAGAGCTTTGAGAAGGATGGTAGCAGCAGGGTTACTTGATTTGGAGACAGCACTTCTAATTGTGAGCCAACCTCTTTGCTTGCATATTGATGGAACTGGGGAGGTAATGTATTACAATTTTATTATAGACATTTTTTAAGTAATTTACCAGTGTTTCATTCTCTTGGTTTTAAAGTTCAGAAATGCCATATATTAATGCTGTGCAAAGCTGTCTAGAATAAATTGTGACATTATGGTCCTCATGCAAAACATTGGTGAGAAAATGATAGGATATACGATCATTTGACATGCAGGTGTGTGCTAATTCATCAAGCAGGTGACATGGGACAATGAAGATGATAAACATAGATGAAGGAAACATTGAGTTGAAGAATGATGATCTGTTGTAAAGTATTTGATTTAGATTAAGCAAACATTGACATGAACTTTCTTATATATCCAACTAACAATCAAAATCAGTATGAATAAGTTTATAGTTAATTATGTAAAGTAATTGTTCTTCAACAAAATTTGGTGAATTATCAAATTTCCTATTTATTGTTTTTCAAATTATTGGTTTAGCCTAGCATGTGATGATATACTTATGAATCTAAAAACTACTTATTGATAATTAGATTAAGTGTAAACATGGCCATGTTACACAATTAGACATCCAAACTTGGAAAAGTAGACTGCTGAGGTTTATGCTCCTTCTGCAGAATTAGCTGTTGAATGTCTGTGAAGTAAAACAGGTGTGCCAAAGATGTTTTTAAGCCCATATATCTTAAGATTCTTTTTTCGTCACTGAGGAGTGCAACAATTTTCTTGTCCCATCCATTCATCATATCTTTCACTCTTCCCCTCTCTCTTTCAGTCGGGCAGCAATTAAGGGCTCTTGTCTTGCCCAATTCTATCAGCTTCAAACTTTCCCACATACTCAGCTACTCTCCAGCCGCCACATCTTAGTGGGTGGTGGGTGCTAGGGCACTTGCATCAGCCTAGGTGGACTGCCCCACTTGTCAAGTGCCCAAGTGGCTGCTTGAACCACTTTATATAGCAATGGTTGTGTTCTCTTCTTCGCTGGTTTGGTTCACCAAGTTTTGTCACTTGCCCTGTTTTACTCTATTTGAGTTTGATTAGCTTGTGTTTTTCATGCAAAGCTTTGTAACCTTTGTTAATTATTGTTTATATTTGTTATACTGGCAAAATACTCATTCTATAGCTATTATAAACCATAAAGCACTCTTGGATTGATAGATTTCCTGGAGATCTTCTAGTGACCTATGCCAAGCTTGCCATAACGAAGCTCATAAGTGATGACATCCATCCCTTCTCATTGTTGTTCCTCTGTTTATGGTATGTATAGATATTGATGGTCATCTTGGAAGCATATTTGTATGACTATTGGTCCTAATCACCTTAAATGATTTTTTTCCCCCTCTATTGGCTACATGGATTTCTTTTATGGTGAACTCTTAAACACCTTCATCACTGGTGTCAGACTTCCCTTAAATGCATGTATCTCATTAACACCTTTATTCAACAAATGTTAAAAGAATGGTCTAAATCAAAAAAATCTTGGTGAAAACCTAGTTGGGAAGGTAAAGTAAAAATGGTGGCTGGATAGGTTTGATACTATTCCCATGTTGGTTGATGCTAAAAAACTAGACCTTACCAAAACAAATGAAATTGGCATGCATTCAGGATGATAAAGTTAACACTTAAGTTGCTGAACAGCTCACCTCTAATTTTACAAGAACTGCAGTTCATTCAGTTTCAACTTTCAATTATTGTTTTTACTAAGTTGTTTTAGTTCCAGTTACACCATACAGAAATTTGCCTTCTTGATATCAGTTACTAGCCCACCATAATTTGTAAAATGGAAAACCCACTAATCTCACCATAGTTATTGTCTATACCTCTCACTGATCCCGACAGTTTCCTTAGCGATCTTAAAAAAAAAAGATCTTTTAAACAAACTTTTTCTTTAGAGCTCATCAAATTTCAGTGGTGTTCTATCAAATGGTTTACCCAATATATGTTAATAAAATGGGTGATTCTCTCTTTACATCTTTTGACCGATTGCCTAAATAACAAAATGAATTAAAGGTTGATTTTTTTTTTCATGAAGTCATATGGATTTCTGAATATTGGTCACAGTATTACTTAATCCTTGTTCCATCACATTAAACCATAAATCCAGTAAACTAACTGGCCTAGTGCAATGGCCAGAGGTGGAAAAAAGTAAAGCGGGAAAACAGTTAAAATATCACAATTTCACTAGCCAGTGTCCATGTTCGGCCTAATTTGTGTGGTCCTAGTGTTGAAACTAGGCATTTAACTGAATGAACTAATTATATGACATTCATAAGAGTAGGAATCAATTCAGTAACATCATGTAATTGATCACTCTGTGTTGTTGTTCCAAGTTGTAACTTGACTTCTGGATTCTTTCTTGTAGGAATATGAAGATTTCAGAAAACAGATGAGATCAAGCTCGGCTATCAAAGACATATGGAATTGGGAAATGGCAAGCATAGCATGGGAAGCGAGAGAACATATGGAAAAATGGGCCATGAGGATGCACAAGAGCAGATGATAGCAATGCATTCAGGAAAAGCAACATAAACTTATTGTTGGAAAAGGCAAGTCATTATATAATATCCTGCCACATGATTCAGTAGATAGTTTTCACCAGTCATGCTCATAGGTATATAACCATTAGGATTAGCACATTATCTTTTTTCTATTTTGATCCTTTTTGGTATTTCATCCTTCCTGGCACATCCTGCAAAATTTGACAAAGAGAAAAGGGGCATATCTTCATTTATGGGTTTCAAGATTATTAGCTTTCAAGATTCTTACGGTAGAACCTTTTTATCTTGGCAAGCATCGTGCATGTCCCTTTGCCATCAATAATGAGGTGAACATGTACAAAAGGCTAAGTTGTAAATAATGCAAAGGATTTAGAAACATGAAAAGCTGTCATGCAATTGGAATTCATAGAATGGCATCATGTTGTCAGAAAATGTTGGTACAAATCAAGGGGCAGCAAAGTTCATTGTTTAGTTTACAGGGGAAAGTATTAAAAGAAACTGCATAAGATGCCTGCAAAATGAGCAACATATTGGATGCCCATAACTACTGCTACCTTGTTTTTTACCCTTGCATCTACTAAATCATACACAAAGAACTTTTGTGGGAGAGAGATTTTCTATTTTCCTTTTAATTGTGGTGGTTTTTTGGTGTTGAGGGCACAGATTGGAGTTACATAATACTCTCTTGTTATGGATAGGCGCGATAGGATTATTCAATATTTGACCATAGCTAGTAGTTAGCCATTAGCTTTAGTATGTTGCAAGAGAGATTCTTTCTGTACAGAGAGCTATCATGGCCATATGGTCATAGTAGGTCACCAACTGGTAAGCATGTTGTTACCTTAGAAGCAAGTGTCAGAAGCTTGGTCTTAAGGATCGATCATTTTTATCATAGTCACAATTTGGCATGGTATACATATGCTATTAACGCCTGGTGCTCGGGTAAATAAGTGATGTTCCATCACTTTACAGACAAATAAAAGCTATTTCTAGGAGGATCTTGCTTTTCCCTAATTCATACAATATTGTACAGTTTTATAGTGATTGAATAGGCACGCCTTGTAGTTTTAAAATGATGTTTGATTATTATAAATGAACAAAAATCCTTTGGTGCACACTGGAGGAGATCACTCGGTGTTGCTTTCCTCTTTTACTGCATATCCCATCACTTCCATCTTAAAGCGCAAATTGAAGAGTCGAAGCTTAATGGAACTCCTACTAATGGAGTCTGTCTGTCTTATGACTTAAAAGAAAAATACGTGAAGCATCCATTTGTGAGGCTCTCTGCCCATATCCCTTCTTCCTTGTCAAGCTATCCTTCGTTCTTCATCCATTTGTAAGGCCTTCCTCCTCCCTAAGTCCCATGACTTTGTGTATTAATTTACCAGGAGATGTATATTATCTAGTCATATACTATGTACTAGTGAACACCATATTCTAGTTACTATGTATTGACTTGCCTGAAGGTGTAAATTAGATCATTGGATGGCTAATTTATCTTGCAGGCATAGCTATGGATTGTGTATTGGTGAACATTGTGTTTTGAAAACTATATATTGGTTCACATAGAGGTGTACGTTAGGTCGCTACTGGGGTGTATGTCAAAGAAGCTTATAATATGCATCAAAAAGCCAACAAATGTATATTATCTTCACATAAACTCCATCTCATAGAACTCCAAGTTCTGTATTTGAAAAGGAATGCAAAACTTTTGCAATTCTAAAAATATCTATGCCAATTCTATTTGAATCAAAAAGCTTCAAATGAACTCGGGGATATTGATTCACAGATCCACGGGACTGGGGGGAAGGGGGAGGAAGGCCTCAGGGATAGACAGAGAGGATGCCTTCACAAGGAAGAAGAGCCATGGGATGGAACTACAAGACTCGGAAAGGAGAGGAAGGCCTCACAAGAGGATGGGGAGGGAAGGATGGCTTGATGAGGAAGAAGAGATACTGGCAGATGGACTCTTTTTTTCTTGGGTCTTCACTTTTTTTTTTTAAAAAAAAATCATGAGACAGACTGACTCTGTTAGTAGTATGAGTCTCGTCCTACTTTGACTCTTCAATTTCCACTTTAAGATGGATGCAATGGGATACATGGCAAAAAAGGAAAACGGCCCAGATCATGGTGTAAATCATCTCAAAAGTGCATACACTGTAAATCTTATAAACAAGCATACCCTGTAGATCATCTCAAAAATGCATTTTGTTTTTGATAAACATGACTGTGTACTTAGTATACTATGATCATGGTATCAATAACTTGCTTTGACCTGGACTTGGCTACCATAATTTGAGAATTTCATGCATCATTAGAGAATGGTTCATTTGCATGGTACATCTTTACAGAATTTTTAAATAATCTACTCTTGCTGGTTATTACGGAGAAGTAAGTCGGCTCTAGAACAAGATGTATTTCATGGATATTCATCCATATGCTTTTTCCACTTGAGGGTTGACTTTTTGGAATTGCAAGAAAATCTCACCTTCTTCCTCCATAGACACTTTCTCATCCTCAACCTTAAATGAGCTCTGGCATTCACTGCCTCTGTCCAGGATCCAAACACTCTATCATGTACCCAGAAACTTGAATGCTTGAATTTTGTACAGAAGGATTCTTCTTTACTTTTGGTTTAGTAGTGGTAGTGATAACCTTGGACACTTCCTCTCTGTCGGTTGCTGCTAATTCAATTGAAACTTGATCAAATTTCATTTGAGATACTGACATAGCAAGAGAAACAAATGTATGAGGGGAAAAAAAAAATCCCAATATGGCTTCCACATCAGGCTCTGAAGGGAAGAGGCAGATTCAATTCAGAAGAGTTTTTCCTTGTCTCCAGAATGGACCAGACTGATGAGTTGAGGGCTCATTCATGCCTTACGCCACTCCACTCTAGTTGCAAATAAATGAAAAGAGATCTACATATGTCAGCAACAGAAGTGCAACTCATAGCTTTTCTGATCATGTATCAATCGAATGAAAATATTGTGATATGGTATTCATGTGTTTGAAAAGCCTATCCTGCTTCCTCCATTGCACATGCTTATTTCCATATTCATTTTCTAATGGTAGAAATCTAAACCTCACAGCGCAGGCCTTATATCTCATCTTTCCTGTCTACCGCATCAAGATTGTTAGATGATGGTTCCGTGGACTCCACAGCTGGTCATGTCAACCAATCGAGAACTAAAAGCTGTTTCACACTTGAAGACCAAGGTTAGTTGAAGAGATGTAATGTGATGCAATAGCTCTCTCTCCGCCTCTGGGCAAGGGGTGTTGAAGGTGTTGTTGTCATTCTATCAAAGTGTTATTGATGGGAGGAGTCCAGTTACAGAACATAGATGACAAAACTTGGTTAGCGAAAGCAAGAGCCTCTATGGTTTCTCTCCTGTTTCTTTTTTCATTCATGGTGCACCATACCTTTACCATTCAAAATATGTGCAGTTTATTAGATGAGCGGCGGCATTTTTCCTATCATTATATTTGCAATAAAGTTTAATGCTTTTGTCTACTTAGCTAATGTAAGTCTTCGTGTATGTTAAAATGATGCTTCTTTTTTTATTTTCTTCTTAACAAGAAAAGAATTCCAACATGCACTCTTTCCAATTTCATCAAATAACAAAATACTCTAAGAATAACGGTAAGTATATACATATTTTTATACATCTGTGTGTCTATACTATGTTTCTGTGCTTTTACGGTTGTGATGATGGTTGTTATTAAATATTTTATTAATTTGCTTGCTTCATCAACAGTTGCTGACTTAGACCCTCAATTTGGCCACCATTCCAATTTCTTTTAATATCATTGTATACCAACATATTAATAATTCTCTAAAATCTGCTGGAGTAATTTATGATCAGTATTTGTGGTTGTTAGCCTTGAAATTTTAAAGGAGCTGATCAAAGCTCTTTTAGCAGTTCATCCTTGAATTTGTAAGTGAATAATCACTTGGATTGTGGGGAATTCCAATGTTCCAGAAAAACTGACTGCTTAGCATATGACATTAAGCAGATGCAAGCGTGAGACTGAAGGAACAATTACCGATGCATTGTTGTTTATTAAGAAACACAGTATCGATATCAAGAATCTATATTGCTGTGAAATTTTGAAGCTGTTTGAAGCGGATGATCTCATCAGAAGAATCTATATAGCTCATCAATCACTTCTAAGTGGCTAATGACTGTTGTTGTTGTCAATGAGCATGATCTATTAGGCACTCCTGGAAGTTCAAAACTCTTGCTACTTCAGCTGGACTTCTGACCTTTGCAGTGGCTGCGCAAGGCAGTACAGCTACTAGTAGCCATATTTTGGAGAACACTGCTTGGATGTTACTGATCTTCCCAAATACACTGTCCAGAATCCAAGTGATCTTTGACGTGTGACGGAGAGCTAACTAGCTGTAATTGGTTTGAGCAACAAAGAAATATTTGTCTGAAAATTTTTTTTCCCACAAATTGAAATTATTGCTTGAGGAGACAACTATGCTTGCTGCTAAAAGAGACTTCTTGCAGATTTTGCCAATGCTAATACCATTACCTCTTTAAAATGACTTGATGAATGAAATTATGTCTGTGAAGTTCATGATCGTTGGCAGTATGCACCAGAGTATTATGCTGTTATGAGAGCACTGCTGTTTCTATTCACATTCCATGGTTAGTTGGTAGCTTGCTTGATGGTATCATCATGATGTCTTTGGAATTGCAGCAGAGATTGGAAAATTAACTATTGAGATCAGACAATTAAACAAACCATTGCATGGTTATTTGAAGGATTGACAAGTTTGTTTTGCAACGTAAAATAATATGGGGCAACTTAATGGTCAAAAACCATTGTGTGTCACATCAACTTGCATGCGTTACACCAATCCTTTTGTGCCATGTGGCAGGTGGAACATTCCCCGTGCATTGTGCATAGAATGGGCGTCTAATTTAGAAGTGACAGAAATTTAAATGGTTTGCCCGGTTCGGATAAATTTAAATGTTAGTGAATGCTGAAGCTTGCAAGGGCATTCACTAAGGTGATCTTTTTCTCACAGGTCATCTATAAGTTACTCGTACCATTTGAATGACCTACTTTCTAAAATTGCCTCTACAGAAACTCTGTGCATGTATAGTGTATTATTCCATATTTTGCACCATTTGAATAATTAAGATTTTTGTTTTAGTGAAATATATATATATGATAGATTTGAATAATAATGTTAGATAAAAATTGTTGTAAATGGTATATATTGATAAATATAAGTTGTTCTGGAATACTAAGAAAATTTAATTCCTTGATAAAGTAATGAGGGCGTTGCACTTAATGAATGCCCAAGGGCATTCATTAATGGGACTGAAATTGTTTCCGGATACAAAATTATACCAACAGGAACCGTGTAGCGTTTCAACACTGGTAAGAGCAGTGGGTATCTATTCTTAGCATGTTGCTCTTAGGAGTGGTATGGTAAAAGATCAAGGTATTTTCTTAAACAAATTAGATATGGCTGTCAAGTTGGTATAGAAATTGGCCTAATGGAGGGTGAAATTTAGGTCAATGTAACAAATAATCGTAGATATTTTACCATAAGTTCACAATGTTATCCTGCAGGAGATATTTGAGTCTTGAAACAAAGAGCTTGCACCGACAACAAATTAGGATGTAATCAAGGCGGTGCATTGTCAATAAAAAGGATTCTCTGTTAGAGGCTGCTTTGGAGCAAGAAACAAAACTCATTTTCGGTTGGAAACAGCACACGATTTGTTGCGAATTTATTAGTTGAGTTAGCAAAAACTTTTGTATGCAAGATGGTCGTATGCATGTAAAACTCCAAATTGAGACTAATATAAGGTGATGTTTAGTTGGGAGGGATTGGGATCTAAAATGAAAATGTGTGACTTTTATTCCAACTATTTGATTGAGAGGAGTTTAACTATTTGATTGAGAGGAGTTTCATTTCAATTCGGGATGGAATAAGAATGGAGTAATTTTTTTATAATTTAATTTTTACTTTCTTTTAAAGTTTGAAATTTTCATATTTCGATTTCGATTACAAACCAAATGCTCGAAGAGATATGATAATTTTGATTTTCATTTCAATTTCAATTTCAATTCTTATCATAAATTAAATTTATATACATAATAAAATAATTATTTAAATAAAAATTATAATATATATTAAAAAAAAAAGAATCGCAGTCATCTATGCTTCCTCTAAAGTGCACATCATTATTTTGAATTTTTTTTTTTTTAAGAAAAAGTTGTGAAGCTTAGATGGCTTATTTGTGTACATGTAAAAATTGGGAATATAGATTGGCTTACAATGAGAATCTACGATTTTGATCATGTTTTACTTTCAATTTTTTTGTCCGCAACGTGCATGGATGGATATCATACGGTATGGGGTACAAAATAAAGAATCAATAGATTGGCTTACGATGAGAATCTATAATTTTGATCATGTTTTACTTTCAATTTTTTTGTCTGCAACGTGCATGGATGGATATCATACGGTATGGGGTACAAAATAAAGAATCAGAAAACAAGTCAATATTCATCAAAAAAAAAAAAAAAAAAAAAAAAAAAAAAAAGTCAATAGTCAAATAATAAAACAAATCGGGGAAAGGAGAGCTCTTGGAGAATCCGGGTCAGGTTGGCCGGACCGAGCTGGCATTTCCAAAGCTCCCCACCTTCCTTGGCGGGGAAGTTTCGCGAAGTCGTCGGTAATTTAAAGGGCCTCGGAGGACGACTCTTCCGCCAAGACTCCCCTTTCTTCCGCGGAGAGGACTTATCCGGAGACCGTGGCGAGAGCCAACCATGGCATACGTTGAGAATGGTAGGGTTTTTTCCTGCAAAAAAAGGGAAAATCTCGATTTTTGGTCGAATTGAGTTTTGAAAAATCAAATCAGACCTGTGATTCCCTAGGATTGCCGTTAGAATATCGATCTCCAGTAAGAAATCTTGTTCCTGATGTCAATTTTGGTTTCTTTCGTTTTGATTGGGATAATTGTTCTCGAATTGGTTAATTCTTTTGTTGATGAACTTCTTTTTTAGGGTTTGAGATTGATGTTTCCGATTCGGAAACTTGGTTTTCTAGATTCATATATCCTTTCCCTTTCTAAATTTTTTCTGATGAATGCTTCTTATCGGTCAATCTCTGGTGTCTTTCATCGTTTTGGTCGTAAATCTGCACGGAGTTATAAATCGTCATTTTTGCTTATATTGCGTTATTGTTGATGTTGCTCCTGAATCTTCCCACCTGAGGCCGGCCGCCGAGGAACCCATGGCCGAGGAAAAGCTATCACTGGAGTTTTGTCCGATCACCTATAATGAAGTCCTCACCGGGGTATTCTCCGGTGAGATCCTTCGATGCTCAAGTTAGGATAAAGAGAGAAGAAACCATTGAATTGAGTGGGTACCTGAAAAGTCCTGGAGTTTCTTTATTTATAAGAGAGGAATTGGAGTTGTATCCGTTTTGGATTCTAACGATTTTCTGAATTTATCGCTCTGAATTGATTCGGATGATGCCTTTTCTTTTTAGAGAGATGAGATCGTGAGGGACTTCTTTATCCGAACTTCTCCAATTTGGAAAGAGCATGGCTCTGGCGAACGATGATACCTCGGTGATAGATGACCAATAACTGATCGTCCAAGATCGATCAACGGCATACGAGGAAATAGTAGGGCGTCCGAACATTGGTCGGTTAGGACTGACGAATCTTGGATAGATCGACTGTGGGTAGCTTTTCTCTAATCATCATTGAGTTCTCCGGCGATAGCTCGGTCGGATATAACCTTATGGCAAACCGTTGGTGAACCAATAGCCTGCCGTAGCGGCCAGTCAGGGATGGCTGAGCTATCGCGGTAGGTTGGCGAAGGCCGAGGAATATCCGATCGAGGATGGGCTATAGCCGACCCACAATGGAACACTCCTGAACATCGTCTGGCCGAGGCTGACTCATCGTGGATCGCGGGTGAATGAGTAGCCTCTCCGATCTCGTATGGACGACTTATCGGAATAGGTCAGTAGCAGACGCATGTTATGCCGAGGCTAGGCTATGGCTATTCTACAACAATTGCCTTCCACTCTCGAGGTCGAGCATTCAGTAGGTCGGCCAAGGTGAGTTATCTTTTCAAAGCCAAGGCCGATCTCCTGGATGAGATCATGTTGCCACATGTCGAAGATCAGTATCTTGATGAGGTCGGCAAAAGTCCAGCAGCCATCAAATTCAGCCGTTCATCAGCTTAATCCGGGTCCATCTATCTTGACCAATCGGCGTTTGACACTCGACGAAGATCCGGAAGAGTTGGTGAATCGATGGTAGATTGGGACTGTTCAAGATTCCCATAAACAGGGGTCAGCGTGATCCTAGTTTTTACTGTTGCTGTTATTTGAGGGGTGAACTCTGGTACTTTGCACGCGTGAGGGAATAGCTCGGGCGAAGCCGAGCTATCGTCAACCTCGTCCCCCGTTGTTGCTTGGTATCCTCACTTCTTTAGGTTAGTTCTCACCGTACTCATGAGTCAGTCGAGTTTGTCTCGATCTTCCTGGAGTTCGGGTGACCATTCAGGTGGGGATCGTGGATTCGAGGTAGCTGGTTCCTCGGATAGGTCCGAAGAACGTGAAAATCTGGACCATGGCCCTTTTAGGATAAATTTTGTCCTCACCTCGGAGGACTTAGAGTTCATAAAACTGAAGTACCAAGTCCTTGACGACTTTAGGCTGGAGGTTGCCGGTCTCGGGAGCGTATAGCTCTTCCTCGTTCGGGCTGTGTTGGGGTTTACGAGGAATTCCTGAAGGTCAGCCTTAGGTTGCCTTTTTACTTCTTAGTCGTCGAATTTTTGGATTTATATAGGATTAGTTTTTGTAGCTTGGCACCGAACTCCTAGCGGCCGATTTTGGGCTTTTTTACATATTGTCTCCTCAGGGTTGAGCCTACCTCCCATCTTCTCCGAGCTTGCTTCACACTGAAGGAGTATCCTATAGAGATCGGGTGGTGGTATGCCTCTCCTCGGAAAGGACGTCGTCTTTTCTGTGGTGCTCCTTCGGTACATAATCGGAAGGAACGCTTTTTTTTTTTTATTTTGGCCGAGCAACCTTGGGGTTTCAGCACATCATGGGGTCGACCTCTTAGGTCGGCTGTCAAGCCTCCGACATTATCCGATGCCGAGGAGACCTTAGATCGGATCTTTGGCGTCGCTTCCCCTCCATTGTCCAAGCTCCTTACCGAGGAGAACTTGTTCAAGGTCAGGCTGATTTCAATCGATCCGAAGAGTAAGTGACGTTTTCGTGTCATCTCACGCAGCTCGTCCTTCTTAATATTATCATTGACTCCCATCGATCTTTTTTCTTCGATGTACTGATGAACCCTGCTGATCTGGAAGCTATTCGTCGGGCGACGAAGAAGAGGAAAGTTAGCACGGCCCCCGCCCCCAAACGTGGTCGACCTGAAGCCATCCTCGCCCAACTGACGGTGGGGGGTTCCTCGGGGGCAACGCAGGTCCCAAGGAAAGAAAGCTCGGTGACGGTAAAAGCCATGGCGCCATTGCGATCGGTTGCTTCGGTGGAGCCTGCCTCTCGATCTTTCGCTTCCTCAAGAAGAAGCTCCGGCGGGCCGAAAATCTCGATTCAGATGTCCAGTCGCGGACCCGACGCTTCGACGGACGTGTCTTTGGTGGAGGCTGCCTCGGGATCTAAGGACAAAAGGAAAGGTGTCGGCGACTATCGGGTCGCTCGTTCTCTGCTAAAGTTAGTCATCTTGCCGGCTGACGCTCAGACCTTCGAGGAGGCTGGAGGTGCCTTTCGCATCTTCTACGATTTTCTTCTTCGAATATGTATTGGTCGTCAACCGACCTTCATTTATTCATTCATCATTCAGCCCCCTTCTCCCTCTCCTGTTTTTTTTAACTTTAGTTTATTTTATAGCTCGTCCATCATGTGGGTCATTTTGCCGAGGTGATTAGAGAGGTTCGGCGCCTCTCCAAGGAAGCTGAGGAGAAAGCCGCCCAGGCCATCCAAAGGGTGGACGATGCTCAGTTGTCCAGGCTGAAGGCCGAAGACGAGAATAGGTCGCTTAAGGAGAAGGTGAAACAACTGAAATCCGAGCTGACCAAGGTCGAAGCTCGGCTACTGGGGGAGAAGGAAGCCAGGAAGGTGTGGGTGGAGGCCGCTAAGATTGAGGCGGTCGAGGCATTCTGCTCGTCGATTAAATTCCACAATATAAAAGCGGAATTTGCCTCGGCCTCCTATCTGGGGGAGATCGAAGATCTGAAGGAGAAGATCCAAAGAAACTTTTCCGACCTAAACTTAGATCTCCTAGAATTAGAGGGTGAAGAAGCCGAGGAGGTTGAAGGTCGGAAAGTTCAGATGGAGGATCTCTTCAGCCCTGCCCGTGATGACCTGGTCGCTGGGACGTAACCTCGGCTCCACCTCCGGCTGTCATAGTCTTACCCGAAGAGGCAGAGGTCAGTGAATCTGGAGCTTCTGATGGAGCTTAATGTAGATCTTTGCTTGGGCATATCCAAGCTTTTGTTAGGTCGGTTTTTCTTACTTATCCTCGGTATTCAGTGGGGTATTTTTGTATTAGATTGATCAATATTTGTAAATTTTTGATTAACGAATACAATGCTTTCTGCTGAATTTTTCTTTTTGTGGATCGGCTTAGGCTTTCAGAATGCCCAACATGAGGACGAGCTCCTAGAAAGATAGAACTCATCATGTTTCGTTTCTCGGTAATAACCGAGAATAGCGTGTCGGCGATTTTAGGGGCGCGTTCCGCTCCTCAGTGATTTTTTACACGTTCCGCTCGGCCGTGGCTGAGGAGTGCGCATTGGCGATTTTTACACGTTCCGCTTCTCGGTCGTGGCCAAGGAGCGCGTGTTGGCGATTTTCGTTGGAGATGCTGCGTTCCACGGTCGTGGCCAAGGAGCGCGTGTTGGCGATTTTCGTTGGAGATGCTGCGTTCCCCGGTCGTGGCCAAGGAACACATGAAAAATTTTCGTAGGGGATGCGTTCTGTTCCTCGATCGTGGCCGAGGAGCGCGCGTTAGCGAAATTTGCTGGAGATGCGATCCGTTCCTCGGCCTTGGTCGAGAAGCGCGCATTGGCGAAATTCGCTGGAGGCACGTTCCGTTCCTCGATCGTGGCCAAGGAGTGCGCGTTGGCGAAATTCATTGGAGATGCATTCCGTTCCTCGGTCGTGGTCGAGGAGCGCGCGTTGGCGAAATTTGTTGGAGACACAATCTGTTCGTCGGCCATGGCTGAGGAGCGCGCGTTTGCGAAATTCGCTGGATGCGCTTTCCGTTCCTCGGTCGTGGTCGAGGAGCGCACGTTGGCGAAATTTGCTGGAGATGCGTTCCATTTCTTGGCTGTGGCTGAGGAGCGCGTGTTGGCGAAATTTGTTGGAGGCACAATTCGTTCCTCGACCGTGGTCGAGGAGCGTGCATCGGCGAAATTCGCTGGAGGTGTGTTTCATTCCTCGGCCATGGTCGAGGAGCGTGCATTGGCGAAATTGGCTGGAGACGCGTTCCGTTCCTTGACTGTGGTTGAGGAGCGCCCGTTGGCGAAATTTGCTGGAGACGCATTCCATTCCTCGGCCGTGGCCGAGAAGTGCGCGTGGCCAAATTCACTAGAGATGCGTTTCGTTCCTCGACCGTGGCGAGGAGCGCCCGTTGGCGAATTGTCGAAGATCAGATCTGCGGAAAATTATTACTTATTATTAAAGAAAAGATAATGATTACAGCTTATGGATAATATCTATGGAGATTGTCGGCATTCCATGTCCTCGGTATTGGAGTTCCATCCAACCGACAATGGCGATAAACTCCTGGCCGAACTATCTCGGCCACTCTATATGGTCCTTCCTAGTTGGGTAATAGCTTCGACCGTTCGGTTGGTCGAGAGACCTCCGCTCAGCGAAGTACTAATTGTCCGATCAGGAATGACTTTTTTTTAACTCGGGAATTGTAATATCGAGCTATCTTTTGTTGATAATTGGCCATCCGGATCCTAGCCTGTTCTCGAGTTTCTTCCAGCAGATCTAAGTTTGCCCTCATTCCAAATGAGTTGCCGTCCTCGTCGAATTCCTCGACTCGAAGTATGGACGGACCAATTTCCAAAGGTATGATGACTTTCGTTCCGAATGCCAGCATGAAAGGCATTTCTCCAGTTGGGACTCGTTGGGTCGTTCGATAGACCCAAAGAACATGATATAGCTCTTCGACCCATCGTTCCTTAGCCTGACCCAGACGAGCTTTTAAACCTTGCAATAAGGTTCTGTTTGTCACTTCATTTGTGGGTGACCTACTGATGTCAGCCTGTGCGAAATCCCGAAGTCGTTACAGAATCTAGTGAACCTCGGATTATCAAACTGCCATCCATTATCAGTTATAATAGCTCTGGGTAGTCCAAATCGGCAGATAATTGATTTCCAAACGAAATCTTGAACCTTGGCTTCGGAAATGGTTGCTAGAGCCTCGGCCTCCACCCATTTGGTAAAATAGTCGATGGCGACGAGTAAGAACTTCTTCTGTGCTATGGCGATAGGAAATGGCCCGAGGATATCCATTCTCCATTGCGTGAAAGGCCAAGGCGTTGTGATTGGTGCTAGCGGGGTGGAAGGTCGGCGCTGAATATTGAAAGTTCTTTGACATTGATCACATTTATTTACCAGATCGGCAGCATCTTTCTACATGGTCGGCCAGAAGTATCCTTGCCTCAATATCTTATGGGCGAGGGCCTTGCCCTCCAGATGATTGTCGCAGATCCCTTCGTGCACTTCTCGTAAAGCATAGTCGGCTTTCGAAGGACGAAGGCATCTGAGTAGAGGTAAGGTAAAAGACCTTTTATATAGTTTTTCCTCATAGATAAGGTACTGAGGAGCAAGGCGTCTCAATTTTTTAGCTTTATCTCTGTTAGTTGGTAGAGTGCCATCTCGTAAGTAGCATAGGATGGGATCTATCCAACTTGGCTCCGGATCGACTTGCATTACAAGACCCTCTTCGATGCTTGGTTTCTCTAGAACTTCCATATATGAGCTTTTTAACTCTGCAGCACCAAGGATTGCAAGCTTAGATAAAAGGTTGGTTCACATATTTTCTGCCCTTGGTACTTGCTGAACATCCATCGTCGAGAAGCTGGAAGCTAAGTCCCTGACCTTCTGCAGATATTTAACCATGTTCGGTTCCCGAGCTTCATCTTCTTTTTGAACTTGATCGACGATTAGCTGTAAGTCACTATGAACTTTGAGATGTCGAACTCTCATTTCTTTTGCCATCCTGAGACCTGCTATCAACGCTTCATGCTTGGCCTCATTATTGGATGTGGAAAAATCAAAACGCAGAGCATACTCTGCAACTACTCCCTTCGGGCTAGTTAAGATCAACCCGGCTCCTGCACCTTTATCATTCGAAGATCCGTCAACATGTAAGACCCAACATTCGTCGGTTGTATGAGCTATTTCATTGCTTGGTTCCTCATCTGGAATTGTACACTCCAGGATGAAGTCGGCTAACGCCCGAGCCTTGATGGACGGCCTTGGTAGATATTTGATGTCAAATTCTTCCAACTTAACAAGTCATTTGGCTAACCGCTCCGAAGTGTCGGGTCGATACAATACTGATCTGATAGGTTGGTCGGTAAGAACAGCGATGGTATGTGCTTAAAAATACGAATGCAGCTTCTTCGCAGATATTAGGAGAGCATAGATGACTTTTTCTAACTTCACATATCTGGTCTTGGCATCATGAAGTATCCGGCTCACATAATAGATCGGTTTCTGCACCCTAGCTTTCTGTCGGACGAGGACCGAACTAACCGTCGAAGGAGAAACAACCAAATACAAGTACAATACTTTTTCAGACTCTGGCTTGCTTAAAAGAGGAGGGGAGCCGAGATATTTCTTTAGCTCATCGAAGGCTGCCTGGCATTTATCTAACCATTGAAAATTTTTCAGCTGCTTAAGAGCTTTAAAAAATGGAAGGCTCTTTTCTGCTGATCTTGACATGAATCTGTTTAGGGCTGCAATCCTCCCAGTGAGCCGCTGCACTTCTTTGATCGTCATCGGGGGTTTCATCTCTTGAAGAGCTTGAATCTTCTTTAGGTTAGCCTCGATCCCACGTTGCGACACCATAAAACTAAGGAATTTTCCAGAGGTGACTTTGAAAGCACATTTATCTGGGTTGAGCTTCATTCGGAAGTGCCGCGGTGTAGAAAAGGTTTCTTCTAGGTCGGTAATATGATGTTCGGCGGCCCTGCTTTGGACGAGCATATCATCTACATATACCTCCATGTTTCTTCCAATTTGCTCCTTAAAAAGCTTATTCACAAGCCTTTGGTAGGTCGCCCCTGCGTTTTTCAGACCGAACGGCATGATCCTGTAACAAAAAAGATCTTGGTCAGTTACAAAAGAAGTTGTTTCCTTGTCCTTGGATGCCATTCGGATCTGGTTATATCCTGAAAAAGCATCCATGAATGATAGGAGTTGATGTCTTGAAGTTGTATCCACTAATTGATCTATGTGAGGCAGAGGGTAGCTGTCCTTCAGGCATGCCCTGTTGAGGTTGGAATAATCGATGCATGCACGCCATTTTCCACTCGCCTTCTTGACGAGGACGACATCAGCCAGCCATTCTGGGTAATATACTTTTCGAACAAATCCGGCCTTTAGAAGTTTATCAACCTCTTCCCTTATCGCGCTTTGTCGCTTAGGGGAGAAGCTTCGCTTCTTCTGCCTGATTGGGCGATGGTTCGGATTCACATTAAACTGGTGGACCATAACTTTTGGATTAATACCGAGCATATCCGAGGCCGACCAAGCAAATACATCAGCATTAACTCTTAGAAATAAGATGAGGTGCTGTCGATCCTCTTTACACAAACTTGAGCCGATCTTCACTACTTTGCTCGGATTATCTCTGATTGGTATCGAGATCAACTCTTCCATTGGGCGACCCCTCTGTTTCGTCAACTCGTCCCTTACGTCCAGTTCATTCATGAGTTGTTCTTTGGATGCCACTCCACGTAAGGTAGCCATATAGCATTCCTTTGTGATTGACTAGTTTCCTCGGAGTTCTCCTATTTCTCCAGGAGTTATGAATTTCATCTTCAAATGATAAGTTGACATTATAGCTTTGAGGGCATTTAAACCTGGCCGACCTAAATGACATTATAAGCAGATGGGCTATTAACCACGAAGTTATTTCGAGTGTGGCTTGCCTTGGGACCTGCCTAGCTTTTGTTAATGAGATAGTTCATTTTGCTGGGACCATGCTATCAGAAAATCCGATCAGAGGTACATTCTTCTTCACCAGCCGTTTAGGATCCCAGTTCATTCGAACAAAGGCATCGTAAAACAAGATGTCTTCCGAACTTCCATTATCAATAAGAACTCGGTGTACATCATAATTCGAAATATTTAAAGAGACAACTACAGGATCATCATGCGGATGATTTATTTCTTGTAAGTCGTCAGCAGTGAAGGTGATTTCATCATCAATCTTTCTTTTCTTCAGTCCTTCCTCTATAGGTCGGTCTTGCTCCGAGGTATTTCTAGTGAGATGCCCTCCAGTGATTACTCTGATCTCACTCGCTGTCTGTTGTTCTACATGAGGATCCTCCTGCCTAGGATGTTTGCAGCATGGGTTGGGTGGAATTCTTTGCTCATCAACATAGCATCGAAGCCGTCCTCTTCTAATCAATGCTTCTATTTCTTCTTTAAGCTGCCGGCATTCTTCGGTATCATGCCCATGATCGCGATGATATCTACAGTATTTCCTTGGGTTCCTCACTCGGGCAGGAGTCACCATCTTATTTGGTCGTGGTATATCTTCGTGTCATTCTATCTCCATCAGAATTTGAGCTCGAGCAGTGTTAAGGGGGGTGTAATAATTGAACCTCCTAGGTGGAGTTCTAGACCGGCGCCAAGGCTTTAGAGATGTAGGTTGGTTACTCCGAGGTGGAGTGTGCGATCGACGAGAGTGTGGCTCCTCCTGCCGAAGCTGCACCTGTCGGTAGTTTTTCTTCTTCTGCTTTTGGGCTGGTCCTGACCTACTGCCTTGGTTACTTCCTTGCTGGTCCCAGGCTTCCTCGGCTTGGGCATACTTCTCAGTCCGCTCCAACATCTCGGCGAAGTCCTTCGGATAATCCAGGTTAAGAGAGAACAGTAGGTCATTTTGAAGAAGTCCGGTCTTGAGTGCTATCATAGCGACCGACTAATCTAAATTTCGGACCTCTAAGGTGGCAGCATTAAAGCAATTATTGTACTCCCGAAGAGGCTCGTTCTTCCACTGCTTGATGCTCACGAGGAAATCCGAGTTACGGCGTTGTCGACGACTACTGATAAAATGAGCAACAAATAGGCGGCTCAGCTGATGGAATGAATCTACGGAGCCAGGCTTCAAATTTGTATACCAATGTCGAGCCGCCTTTCTCAAAGTCGAAGGAAAAGCTCGACATAAGATCGCATCACTAGTCCCTTGCAGGTGCATGAGAGTTAGAAAGCTGTTCAGATGATCTACGGGGTCGGCCGTCCTGTCATAAGGCTCCATTTGAGGAATCTTGAACCGCGGCGGCTAAGGTTCATTCATGATTTTTTGAGTAAACGGAGGATCGATGTTGAAACCCAAGTCGTCTCCCTGTTGCTTTGGTTGCTGCAACGCATCTAGCCGCAGTTGCATTTCTTGGAGCTTTTTCTCCATGTCGTCTTCTCGAGTAGCTCAGTACCGAGGGGTCTCATGGCTTGGGGTAGAATCTCTTCTAGAAACAGGTAGGTGAGCGTTCGGGTCTTCGATGAGGAGGGCTAATAGGTTGGCTATAACGACTAGCTTCCATCTTTGGGCTTCTGGGGCATCGTTCCTCCGACCTTCCTCAGGCTGGTCCTGAATTTTCGTCGGCCGGACGACGCTCGTTGGCCTGTTGTATTCCTCTTACGGCAGTTGAGAGTGCCTGCACCTAGTGGACTAGCATATTATACTGCTCCTGTGAAATCGCTGGTGCCGCTGGTGGATTTTCCTAGATCGGCGATGGTGGTGTGTTAATCGGTTGAATATTGTTGATTCGTCGGCCGTTGGAACGCTGAGATGCGTTTGATTCTCCCCTTCGAGTCCTCATGATAATTGATGACGAGCTTTCTCCCCTCAAGATTAGGCCTCGAAATCAGTCAAGGGCCCTCCTTATAGCGCCAACTATTGCTCCTGAATCTTCCCACCTGAGGTTGGCCGCTGAGGAACCCATGGCCGAGGAAAAGCTATCGTTGGAGCTTTGCCCGATCACCTGTAATGAAGTCCTCACCGGGCCATTCTTCGGTGAAGACCTTCCAATGCTTAAGTTAGGAGAGGAGAACAAAGAGAGGAGAGCGTCGAATTGAGTGCGTACCTGAAAGGTCCCGGAGTCCCTTTATTTATAAGGGAGGAATTGGAGTCGTATCCATCTCGAATTCTAACGACTTTCCGAATTTGTCGCTCCGGATTGATTCGGAAGATGTTTTTTCTTTTTAGAGAAAACGGATTGCGAGGGACTCCTTTATCCGGACTTCTCCAATTTGGAAAGAGCGCGGCTCTGGCGAATGGTGATACCTCGGTAATGGATGATCAATAACTGATCGTCCAAGATCGATCAACGGCATATGAGAAAATAGTAGGTCGTCCGAATATTGGTCGACTAGCACTGACCAATCTTAGATAGATCGGCTGTGGGTAGCTTTTCTCCAATCAACATTGAGTTCTTCGGCGATAGCTCGATCGGATATGACCTTATGGCAAACCGTCGGTGAACCAATAGCCTGCCGTAGCGGCCAATCAGGGGTGGCCGAGCTATCGTGGTAGGTCGGCAAAGGCCAAGGAATATCCGGCCGAGGACGGGCTATAGCCGACCCACAATGGAACACTCCTAAACATCGTCTGGCCGAGGCTGACTCATCATGGATCGCGGGTGAATGAGTAGCCTCTCCAATCTCGTGTGGACGATCTATCGGAATAGGTCAGTAGCAGACGCATGTTACGTCGAGGCTAGGCTATGGCTATTCTACAACAGTTGAAAATTTTGGTCCTTTATGTACCCGAAAAAGAAAAATGTTCCCTCAAAATAGGGAGAGAAAGTAATGCAAAAAGTTAGAAAACCCCATCTTGGAGATATGATATTTGATTCTTTCATTGATTTTGATTCCACCTCTCCAAGGGAACGTGCAATCATTGTAAAAAAAAAAGAAGAAAAAGTACATATCAACAATCGATCAAATTTGTGATAGATCTATTTTTTAGGTACATTGTTGATGTCTTGTTAGCCTTCCATTTTATAGTGGTGAAAACATGCTCAAGCCAGACAAAAGATTTACTGATGTTTTTCCCACATATATATGCATGCATATGCTTGTTTGCATCAATATATATATATATATATATATATATATATATGGATTATGGTTTCATTGCATATTAAATTTCTGCAAACTATCTCAATCTTAGCCTTGTAGTAGCTCTTTTGTCAACTTAGGAGATGTTAGCATTTGTCAGGTTTTAGAAGTCATCCGCACATGTAAGGATGTAAGGAGGTTGTTCCTGTGCCAGTGAGGATGAAGGAAATGCGAAGTTTATTCTTGCTCGTCAATTTCTTAATTTAGTAAGTGATTTAGAGTTTTATTGGATAAATTAAATGGTGAAATTGTGATTAGTTGTAATTGGATGGTCTGTGGATGTTGTCAAGGAATTTTGTCCTCCAACTGTTAGCAAACCGAAAAACCAAGAAGTTATTTTATCCACAGGGTGTCAGCTTAGTGGGTAGATGTAACGTAGAGCAGCCATCAAGATTTCCCTGGCCATATGAAGAGTCTACATAGACGAAAGTATGGTATGATATATGGAATCACATTTATCATCGAGGAAATGAAGGTATTCCAAAGGCCCAAATTGAAATGTAATTTATATGTTAATCTTGCAAATATTGTGAACCTTATTCTTCTTCAAGTATGTGTATGGAGTATTCAATGATTATGCAAATGGTCTTACTAAATTAGGTGGCAAGAAAAGGATGTACCATTAGCAATTTTTTTCCAGAATGAGGTTTCATGGAACCACCTCTTTGGTTGCTTTGCAGTCAGCTATATCATCTGCTTAGTCATTCTTCGGGTTATTTATTCTCTCGTTTATATATCATATAATTCAATTGCAACTTTGTTCCTAGAAGTAATTTCTGATAACAAGAATTGAAGATTCAGTATTTCTTTCGGTTTCAAAGAGTCAATTAGGTTTCAGTTTGGGCAATTTCAGCATTCTTGGTAATTTGAGTTCTAGGTTCGATAGTTTCATACAAACAAATCCAAAAATTTAAAGATAACAAAAACAATAGATGGTGAAACAAACAACTAAAAAAAATTAATCAAACTTCATTTAAAATATACTGCATTGTCTGGGATCTTGTAGGCATATTTTGTTTTGGTGGTTTCTTGTTGAAAAAACATGTGCATATATGTATTGGATGAACATGCGCATGTGTTTGTGTATATATAATATGTGTATGTATATGTATATATTTTCTAGCATAAAAGAACTAATGATCATATATTACATCATCCTTGATGACAATTTACCGTACATAATTCTAAATAATTTATAAGTTTAAGCTCTAGGGTTGCCAAGCCAATGTCAAAAAGCTTACTTCCTCTAAATTTCTCTGAAGCCCAAAGTTGCCAAAATATAGTCTAATGTGCATTAGGGTCCCATGGTGGTGGCTTTATCTTTGGTCATTTTGATGTCTTTGAATGGTTGTCTTGGTTGAGAGAAGTTCCCAGGGCAAGCTATCCACCTTTGAATGGTGAAAGTTAGTAAATGGTGCCTTTGAATGGTGAAAGTTAGTAAATGGTGCATATGATGTAGACGACAACCAAAATGCCCCATGTTTGATTTTATAAGTCAGCCCTTCTGATTCAGAATACAACAAATTTGTAGTCCAACCTAGACCAAATCTCATTTTCATTGATGGATCTGTTTTGCTTCTAGCTTTATGCATGGTCTGATTTTCCTCTAGGTTTCTGTATAGGATGAAATGGGTTAGTATGGTTTGTGGCTTTTTTAAGTAAGTTAAATTGTCATCAGTTTAATGGAGTACTAGGCTACTAGCTCTGGGTGATCAATCTATAAAAAACTGGTGATGTAGACAATAAAATAAACAACACTTAATCTTTTGGATTGGCTGGTCATGCAGAGATGAGGCATCTAAGAAGGCTCTTGAGTAAGGAGTAATTCAGTTTTTTGTTTATTTTTCAAAGAAGAACTAGGAAAGTAGTAATCCTAGCTGAAATCAGGGTGAGGGCAGGATTTGAACTCAGGTCCTTGGTACCAACTGCCAAAGACTTCATCAACTGCACTAGTTGTCACCCTCCTGCCAGCATAGTTAGACCTAAAATATTTCAGTTTTGGCCCACCTAGAATGTGACCACAGCATGTTTTGATGGGAAAATTTACCTTTGCATTTCAGCATAGATGATCTTTGCTATGTTACACAGGTACATTCTTTATAAATTAAAGATGGTTTAGTTTTCATGCATATCAGTGTTGAATAGGTTTGTGAGATCTGTGCACACATTGTACTAGTTCAATCTGTAAACTTAAATGAATTAGTTTGCTTATATAAATACAACCATATCTACATTATTTATACATGTATGTGTGACTATGTACCATATATGAATGCATATGAACATATTTCATGATAGTTTGTATATATAAATAAAGTATAAGTTAAAAATTAAAACATCAGTGCACGTATTTGTGTATATGTAACTAGAATTCATAGATATCTGTATCTTAATATTATACAAAAATATGTACCATATAAAGTATTTTCTTGCAATCTTTTTCTTGTATGGCACATATATATTGACAAGGGAGCAAGAAACTTTAGACTAAACCTCAAGGAAAATTATAATGTTAAAATAATAAATTATAGGGACAAAAAGACCTTCTATTCAACAATTGCAACCTTTAACTCCAATCTCTATCAAGACAGATGACTAAGGAAGCTTACCAAACTCCACCAGTTGAGCTAAAACAGTAATAATATATGGTATTATTTCTAGTAGATGAATAATTTATTGAGAAAAAGTTTATTAAATTATGGTATATTTTGAGAGGGACTTATTTGTTTATGCTTGCAACAGTACAATTTAAGGTATGTTAAAAAATCTAATTGTGAAAATAAAGTACTTGATCATAGAATGATTTAGCGTATTTGTACTAAGTCCATATCTGGGTAGTCACCTAGATGCCTAGGTGACTGCCTAGGCTATAGGATCACCCAAAGTCACCTAGGCTATTTGACAACTATGATTTGTAAGAATTGAGTGTTTGCATCCTTCTTATCAATTGAAAACCAATGTTTGCATATGGTGAATTGCCTCTTGATTTCAATTTTCTTATCAGGACTTGCATTTAGTTAATCCAACTCGCGTTGTTGAACCCGTTATAATATTAGATGGGGCCATGCTTTTTTTTTTTTGTTATTTTCTATACAATTCTATTGAACTAGACACTTTTGGCAGTAATTAATTATTTTGCATGGTCATATAACATCACTTTTTTCTGTAACCATTATGTTAAACTGCAAGCTAACTTCTGGAATGATATTTTTATGACCGGTGTGAAAAATTTATCAAAACATGGGAAGATATTAGCCTCTTGGAGTGTGTAGTATTTTTTTTGAATCACCGATGATGATATCAAAAGTTTTTGAGATATTCATTGCTGGTCATTGTTATATATAGCCTCAGATTGTTTTGCACAAGTACTACAGGTGTCGTGAAACAAAAGCGGACTGTTTGGAGGTTGAGCATAATATCAGACGTGTTCTGGGCCATTGTGAATTTCATCGGTGTGTTCTTTATGACAATGTTCTCGGTATGTGCTTTGTTCATGGTTCTTCTCTTGTTTTGAGTCATTAAATGGACCATCCTCCACTCTGACTGAATTTTCATCCAGAAATTGGTGATGTCTATAATAAGGGTTGTGTCTTGCAGATGGAAAAATCAAATGAATACAAGAAAGGGTCAGGCTCTAGTAAGAAATGGGATGGTGGCCCTGGAGGTGGTCCTGGAAGGGGTCCATATGGTGGTGGTGGTGGTCCCCGTGGGCCACGTACATTGGCTGATCTCAGAGCAAATGACCATGGTAAGTCTATTGTTTTTATTGTTTATCTAGTAATTTTTTGGGCTTTTAGTTCCAAATGTGTGAGTATCAACCATGAATTTCAGGTTCTCTTCCGGCTTGTGGATCCTGCTGTGGAGGCTAAAATGCAATGGTACATCTTTCTGGTTCATTTGTCACCTGTTCAAATAGACTTTCTGCTTTTCTGTGTCAAGACAATATGTTTGAAATGGCTCTGCTCGTTGCAGCAACTTGTAATTCAGGTTGTGGACATGCAGCTCATGTCATGGTTTTTGGTTTTATATGGAGTATCTCTAGTGTGAAACTTGGAAAAGTTGGTCTTACCTGGTGGTAATGATGCGTGGAATGCTAGGTAGCCTTCCAACCCCCACCCCGCGTGTCTGTGAATGATACTTGTGGTGAACGATCGGATGGTCCATTTTGTTATTTTAAGGATTCTAACGTCGTAGATTTCTATGCACCGTCGAACAGATTCCTTATTGAATCAATTGTTTTAATTTTTAATTGATTAACAATTAATGGGTACTGAATTCGACTCAGCTCGGAGTAGGTAAATTCGTAAATTTATCTTTCGCCGAATGGTGGATGGGGCTTTGTGATTGAATCAACGGTGAGACATTGGTAATAATATTTGATATCAGGATGGGGTATCCATGTCTTGTTATGATCTTGTTGTCAACTGGAATTCTTCAGAGTTTAAGGCTGTCATAGGAAAAGCGTTCAAGAAACACTCCATGATGGTTTGAGTTGTTCGAATCATTTATTGTTTATTAAGAATGTGACCTCTTTGTACTTATCAATGGATGAAATATGCATATGAGGTATTTGTTGTATCTGTTTATTATTTTTTGTTCCTCCCTGTGTAATAATTTTACATCAACTATTTAGCAACTTCATCACCCCTTTCTGAAAGTCGAATTATTAAGTTGTAAGTCTGCATGGCAGCATTCTTTCCTCGATCATTGGATGTGTCTTTGTTCATGTTGTGATCAAATTCTTAGGAGTTTCAATATTCGCAGGTAGTTTATACATAATGATTGATTGGAACCGCCCGCCATACCTTGTAGGGTCATAAACTCATCTACGTAAAGTTGTACTCGTTATTTTAAGATTCACTTTTAAAGATATATATATATATATATATATATATATATATATATATATATAATCAGTTCGATAACTGTCAAAGATTGTTGGGGCACGAGGGGAAAGCAGTGTGAAAGATTTGAAGCCATCCAAAAATTTGACATTTGGGATCTAGATGTCGGTAAACATTCAAAGTCAGACAAAAACAGGACATTTCTTCAATAGCCCAAGGAAGAACTCAGACTAATATCTTTAAAAACATAAGATGTTTAAAGTACTTACATTTTCATTCATGTTAAATTAAGTATTGGAGAAGCAAATAATGAAAATAGAAAAAAAAAAAAAGAACGCCCTCTATAGCAGAATGAAGCAACGTTAACTTGTAATTCATAAAATTTTCTTTAAATAGTTGTAAATATTTTGCAGAAATGTTGTAATACATTGATATTGAAAAATTTTTAGATAACTGGAGCATTCTTAATTAATTTGTTTATGGAGAGAAATTTAGAGAATCATTTATGCAAGGAAAATGTGAGGATAATCTCTTTTTCCTTTTTTCTTTTTGGACAATTGTGAACGTTGTTAATATAATAAAAGCTAGGTAAAAAAAATTATTAGATGAAATCATCAAAATGTAAGACAAATTAAGCATTGTCCTCACGACTTCTCCACATCAGAGGTACAAATTAAGCATCCAGAGGTATGTCCAGCTCAAATTGGATTACGTGGGCCCCAACATTGCAGCCTTTAGCCTGGCAGTCACGCACGACACCCGTACAAAGACCGGATGTTTGCCGTCTGGGACCATACAGCTCCTTCCCCACCTTATTTGCTGTCCGGGACCACACACCCCCTTCCCCCGCTCCTCCCCCATCTTATTTGCTGTCCGGGACCATACACCCCCTTCCCCCGCTCCTCCCCCACCCTCTCCAAGGCTTTCCGCGTTCTCTCGTCATGGCTTTCTTCCCGCAGCAGCATCAACTCCAGCAGCCGCCGCGGTCTCAGCCTCAGCCGCCGCCCAATCCCTACAGGTCTAATCCAATCCTCCCAAATTCCAAAACTCTATCTCCTCTCCCATCTCTCTTCCTCTCCTCTTCTCTCTCTATTCCGCCATTCCCTCTCTCTTTCTCAAGAAATATAACCAATCCGTGGAATA
Source organism: Cocos nucifera (assembly GCA_006176705.1). NCBI lineage: Eukaryota > Viridiplantae > Streptophyta > Magnoliopsida > Arecales > Arecaceae > Cocos > Cocos nucifera. Next base: position 393,691 of record QRFJ01000349.1, on the reverse strand, counting down.
AAGCAGGAACCGTGCGCCTGCCGATGGCCAGGCTACTGCGCCGATCGCCTTCTTCAGCCCCACGAGCCTCCCCGATCAATCCCACCCTTCTTGTAATCTCTTTCCCCGATCCCACCATTTCCCCAAATTTCTAGGGTTTGGATTCATCCACGTTTTCCTGCTGGACTGATTCTTGCTTAAAAAAATTTTTTTTTTTTTTTTTGGTAGTCGTGCATGTCGCGGGACTCGCCTCAGGCTCCGTTCCGACGGCTGATGGGGGATCGAACTGGTGGGAGCCGAGGAGGAAGAGGGTCAAGGAGCAGGACTTCCTTGAGAACTCGCAGATATCGTCCATCGATTTCCTGCAGACGGGGTCGGTGTCCACTGGGCTAGGGTTGTCATTGGATGATCGGAGGGTGGCGGCTTCCTCTGGGGATTCATCGCTGCTCATTCTTCCTATGATTGATGAGGACATTGATCGAGAGATTGAGAGGATGGATGCCGAGATAGACCACTTCATCAAGATCGAGGTTAGTGTGCTTCTAGGGAGCTTTGACATTCAAATTCCTATTCAGTTTACTGTTGCTATTTTTTCATTAACACTTATGAAAAAACTGAAGGATGTTGGGTTGTGGTATGATGGGCTTCCTCTCTTAAGTTAAATTTATATGTTTTGTTTGTACAGAAAGTTTGCTTCTTCTTGCCCCGTTTTGTTGAATACTAGGAGGGAAAAGCTTGCTTCTTTTTGAGAGAATTGGGAGCAAGTTGATTGAATCGTCTTTATCCGGTTACTATGATTACATATTATTTCCTTCCAAGTAAAGATATGGACGACAACATATCTTCTTTGATGCTTATTGGATGTGCTGTCCACTGTGTTGTTTGTCTGCCTACTTTGAGTACATACAAAACACAAAAGGTGGTCTAATAGGAGTAGCGAGTCCAAGAAACAACTGTGATGTCTTAAGCAATAAAACCCACAACGGAATAAGGAAAACTAAGAAACAAATCAGTATTGCTTATCCTATAAACTTGGAATATTAGTATGCTCTTCATGCAAGAAGAATGTCCCAAAAGGAAATGAACCTTCTTGGCCCAAACCCATAATGAATGTGATTAAGATAAGGCTCTGGTCTTGTTCTGTGCCAAAGATGCATGACAAATCTTTCTCCTTGAACAGGTATCGAAAACAAGGATCGCCGACTCCAAATTGGACCCCATACTGGCTGGTCAGTATGAGTTGGTACACTCCTATACCGGGCCCAAACTGGATGAACCGGAGAGAAAAAAAGAGAAAGAAAGAGGGAGAGGGAGGGAAGGAAAGGGGGGCCGATGGAGACACTGGTGGGTAGCCATCGGAGGGCTGCGTAGGTTGTCAGAGGGCTGGCAAGACCTCCGAAGCTTTGCGATTGAGAGAAAATGAGAAGAGAGAGTGATAGAGAGAGAGGGGAAGGAAGGGGAGAGGAGGGAGGGGAAGATGGTGGGGAGGCCGTCGGATGGCCATCATGGCTGTCGAACGATCCAAAACACCCCTGTGTTCACCGCGGGTTCGAAACAGAGGCTTCTCACCTATTTCATTGGATTTTTTAAAAAATTCGGTACACAATAAAGTCGGCAATGGGTTAGCCACCAGTACGGTTGCCCCGAACCATTCGGTTCGGGACAGTTCGGTGAACCATGATTGAAAGACTTATATGTGGGAGATACTTCTTCCACCATGATGCTTTATCTATAAACATCAAATCAGTCTCCTTCCAACCATCATTAGATCTTTTTTATGCATTCTATATGAGATGTTTTATGCATTCTATTTAAGATGGTAATCCTCTTTGCGAGGCTTTTTAATGTTTACACTTTGCTGTAGGGGTAGCCAAATGTTTACTTTAGACCATTTCCAAATTGCAGTCTTGCTTCTCCTACTTCTGTTCTTTATTCCACTTTTAATTGTGAATGACATTAGTATATTACTGTTATTGCTGATGGAAATCCAAAAAACTGATCATCCAATTCCAATGGAGAAGTGAGATGAAAAGGGGACACATGCCTTCAATTCAGGATCCCATCATCATTGGTCATATTTAGGAGTGTCAGCAAGTCTTTTGTGATTTGAGATCTTGTAGAGGAAGTAGTTGAAGTTTGTTTGGACAGCATGGTTAAAACATGAGTTAGACGAGTACAAAGATTGCAAACATTGTTGATAACATTAATGGAATTATAAACTCTCAAAGCTACTTAAAAGTGTGGAAGATATTTAGAACCTACTATATATGTTGATAACTCAAATGGATCATGGCTTTCAAGCAGATCTTTTCAATTCTTCAAAGTCTTGCTGTCCAATTAATAATCTTCAATGGTATGATTAGAAGTATGGTATGATCAACTTACAATGGTTGATCATTTTATAAGGACATTGCCAACAAGAAGATACATATATGGGATAGTAAATAATATGATCCAAAGCATTGCAATTGGAAGTTGCCAAGTTCGATAAGGAGTTGATTCCATTAATAACCTTTATTAGATAATGGAAGTGATGAATTGTTTTGATAGGTAATACATGGCTAAATTAAAATGGTGAAATCAATCAACTCCAAGTTGAAGGAATGAATATGCCTATTGGTGTAGTGAAGAAATAGAAGCATGAAATGGGACAAGCACCAATTGGGATCTCAATGTACAAAAATGTCTAAGAAAAAACATAGTTCCTTTTGTCTATTACGGGGAGGTTGGAAATATACTTGGGCCAGCCCAAGGCCTATCGGGTTGGGCTGACTTTTGGTCAAACTGGGCTTATTTGGGCCTGGCCCAAGGAAGTTCAGGTTGGGCCTAAAAATTGATCGAATTTCCAGCTAGGCTCAAGTCAATGCTTGTCCCAACCTAGGGTCAGCCCGAGCCAGCCCATTCCCATCTTCTCTCCCCTTAACTTTGTTCATTCCCCTCTTTCAATCTCCTAATCTCTCTCTCTCTCTCTCTCTCTCTCTCTCTCTCTCTCTCTTCCTCTGGCCTAATCTCTCAATCTCTCTCTCTATATATCCTCTCTCAATCTTCGATCTCTCTCTCTCCCCTCTCTTGTCTCTTGATCTCAAGATCTCTTTGTACCCCCTTTTTCAGCTCCACCCATTCCCCACTTCATCATTGGTGGTCCCATCTACCTTTGCTTCCCTGCACTCTCCCGCTTCTTGTCCATCATCTGCTTCCGCTCACCCTTCTCTTCCTCTCCTACCTCTTCACCGTCACTCACCTTGACACCCTCCGAGGGCTTCGGTCTCTGTCATCAAGGCCAACCCTATCTTCGAATTTCTTAACTAGGATTGGATCCCCTTTGTTAGGTTCATGCTCGGTTCTATTCGGGTTAGGCCTGTTTGGGCTTCCGGCCGAGCTTGAGTTCAAGCTTGGATCTAATTCTGGAAAAGGTTTTCAAGCCTTCGCCTAGTTTGCAGCCCAAAAAATTTTGCGGGCCAAGCTCGAGCTACATAGAAACATGACCCAGTCTAGCCCAACCCAACCCTAATTACGAGAAAACATCTTACAAGTTTTGTCTTCCTTCCTCAAAGAAGGGAATATATAGATGGATGATTACATAAAAGAGTTCCATGAGTTCAATATTTAGTCTCATGCACAAGATGCTTAGTAAACAACTAGTTATAAAATGTGATTGCATGCATGAGATAATGTTATGTGTGGGGGAGCTTGAAAAAGGCATATCTATTGGCTCCTAAGTTGAGGGTTATTTTAATGCATTGAGTACTTAAGAGTTTGCAAGTCATGTGGTACATGGATGCTAAACCTCTATGTTACTTGGCATTTGGTAAGGGTGTCACATTTATCATAGTGTACTATCGAGTTTTGTTGTCGAACTAGCTGGGTATCCATGTAGAAGAAATGCCTAGGTATTTAGGTGGGTTGTTAGAGTTAAAATTATGTAATAACTTATGGTAATGTTTGGGTTCGCATATAAACTCAAAGAAGTGCTTTTGGATACCGAGAACAACAAGGAGGAACATGAATCCTAAAGGGAAAAGAAAATATTAAGAGGCAGAGCATGAAGTTGGAGAAAACAAAAGTAAAACAAAGGATAGACCTGGAGTATAAAGAGATGGGTTTACCTTTCTTCCTGGAGGTTGATCATCACGATTTCAAGGAAATAAAATGGAAGGAATATTGTGGTCAGTAATTGATACACACTCTTTCTCTCTTGTTTGCCCTCTCCCATCTACCCTAACTCATGTATCTTGAGGCCCGCTGTTGTTTCCCTATGGTCAATGGTGACAAAGGGTATTTGATAAGTGGCTCATACAACTGATCCAAGAGGTAGGAACATTGATGGATAATTTTGATAGCTATTTGTGTTCACTTGATGTATAGGTAGGGATCCTCCAAAATGTATAATTTTTTTTGTGTCCAGGCAAGTTAGACATTATAGGCCATGATCAAGAAGATTTCCTATTTCCATTTTAAAAGGCTATCTTTGGTTTTGCATGAAAAACATTTGGGTCAATACTCTTAAAAGCATTTCTACTTGCACTTTACACGTGCAACTTTGCAATGGTAAGGTGCAACATGTGCATTTATTTATTATAAGTTATCATGACTTGAAAGGCTAAAATGGGATCCAGGATGTCTTTATTGTTGTCTAGTCATAATTTTGTTTTAATGGTTGTGGATGGTTTTGCTGACTCAATGCTAAAGACCAAGTCTAGTTTTCTTAGAGTATAAATCACTAGACACTGTGGCCTCTATATGAAAGGGTAGGGACATATGCAATGGATTGAATATACATGAAAAGGAAAACTTATTATTTTATATCTATACTCTCTGTCTTCTGTTTAACTTCAGGGCTTGTGGATATGCTTTGGATTGTGGAATTGATCCCATTCAAACTTTTTTTTTTTTTGGTCAAAGTATGACAGAAATATAGCTGGTGTGTGCGTGTGTGTGCACGCGTGCGTCCATTTGGTTTGAACAAGTCAGCCCATTCAAAGCATCACCTATCAATAATCATGGGTTGGGCAAGGTTTGGTTCCAAAACATTAAAAAACCCATTATAAATTGCTGAATAAGACAATTTGTTAGCTTAAACCAGTCAAATAGTTTCAGTTGAACTCCTACTTGGGTTAAAAAAATAAAATGAACTCTAGAAAACCCCCACTTTCCGCATATCTTTTTGGCTCATACTCCCTCCATTGATTCATTACCTCGTTTTCTCCAGAGCCATCTGCTTTGGTGATGCTCTGCTTGCAATTCTTGGCGCTATCTCAAACAGCAGCCAGCTCTCGGTGCTGTGACAATGATACTCTCATGGCTACAATCCTTTCATCTCATATGAATATGTCTGCTGGGCATTGGAGAATGCCAGCCACCAGAAAACATGGATTGAGGGAGGAGGAATGTGGATCTAAGTTAACATTGGCAAATTGTCGGAGAATGGAAGTTGATTAATGCTGTCTTTTCCGCTTCCTCCCTTTTTTTCTTCTCTTCTGGTTTGAAAGCAATTAGGCCTGGAAATCAGGTATAGCAAATTGAAAAGGCAAATACTAGTCACCTTAAACAAAGAAAGGACTTGTTCAATAAAAGTTGACCTGTAATCTAAGTTGTGGCCCATGACCCAGCTACCATTACAGGGTGGATGGACCGCATCAGGGTTTAGAAAACAAGACAAGGGAACGGTGCTTAATGAGAGGAACAATTGATGAGAGACATTTTCAAATTTGATCTCGAGATTAATAACTGAGCACACAGGTTTTAGATTTCCTTTCGTTTCTTTTAAAACAATAAGAAAAATCGATGAACGTATTTCCAGCAATATACCACCCACACTAAGTTGCTTCAAGGCCTGCCTCAGGATTTCAACAGCCTTGCATACAAACTTGTCAATTTTTTCAAGGGGCCTGACTCATCATCCCAACCAAGAATAATAATCATCATAGTCATGTGTCAGCTAGCTGACGTTCCCTGCATAAACTACCTTTAAATAACCCAACCCCCCCAACTCCCTCTCTCTCTTTTCCCTGACCCTAGGTGCTGCTGGAATTGCAAAAATGTGTTCAGAGACTTAGGGAGGTCAATGGGTCAACCTGCCAAATTTGTCACCGAACGCATAATAAGAAGGTCATGTTTAAACCTGGAATTCCTGGACAGCTTAGCCCGTCAAGTTGTCGGCATTAAGTAAAATTTGTTTTCTGAAAAATTAATGAACTATGGGTCTTTTCTTGTATGCAGACATTATTCATGTCCAGTTTCTTGTGCTAATTTGTGCATGACTAGGATGTAATGAATAGAAATGATTTTATTGTTCTTGATTCTATTTAAGATGGAGATAAATTTTCTATAATTAGAGCTTCTTTTCGAGTGCATTTAGTGAATTATTTGCCTTTTCTTGCCCACGGACATTATTCGCCTTCATTTTCTTATGCTAAAACGATTTGTTGGTCTTGCTTGATGAGGATTGGATGAAAAAACCTCGTTGTTTTTATTGTTCCCGTTTCTGCTTATGTTGGGGATAAAATTTTCTATAATTTTATGCTATTTTGAAAGGGCATACTGTTTTCCTGCTGCTGTGTACGGTAATCATCACGACTTTCACTATATTTTGTTCTTAGAAATAGTTTTCCTGCAGAGGTAGTTCTTAAACATGGACAGAAGAAACTAGTACTTATTTTTCTTATATGGAACATAGGTCGAACGTCTGAGGCAATCGATATTGGAGAAGCTTCAGGCAAAACAATTCCAGACATTGGCTAATGTTGAGGACAGCATCCTCAGGAAAATACGAGAAAAAGAAGCAGAAGTCGAGGAGATCAATAAGAGGAACATGGAGCTTGAGGAACAGATGACACAGTTAGCCATGGAAATTGGTACAATGCAGCATCGTGCCAAGTACAACGAGAATATGATTACTCACCTCAAGTATAGTCTCGATCAAGTGTATGCCCAGAGCAGGGATAACAAAGAAGGGTGTGGCGATAGCGAGGTAGATGACACAGCCTCTTGCTGCAATGGTCGGGTCGGCAATTTTCAGCTCATGTGCAAGGAGAACAAGGATTTGAAGGAGTCTATGGCTTGTAAGATATGCAGAGTCAAGGAAGCATGCATGCTTCTGTTGCCCTGCCGACATCTTTGCTTGTGCAAGGAGTGTGAGAATAAGCTCAGTTTCTGCCCTCTGTGTCAGTCCTCAAAGTTTATTGGCATGGAGATCTATGCGTAATGATAATATTGTTATGATGGAAATCCATTCCAACCACCTTAATCATCGTTGACTGCTTGCTGTGAGACTTGAAGAACTTTCATGTACCATGTCTTCGATTTCAGTGTCGTACCGTAATGTGCTTTACAAGTGCCTTTGTACTGGAACTTCCTTCCATGCTATCGGTAAAAGTTGTCATTTGTGTGGCATTGTCGCATATCCACGATGCATGTTCCAAGTTTGGAAATTAAGAATAGGACATGGCAGCCCTTGACAAACCAGACAACGTGGCACGTTTGTACTTCATAATTTTTTACGAGTTCTTGTAAGTAAATTAATAATGTATACGGCTGCTTAATTACTAAAAAATAATAATAATGATGTATATGACTAGCTACAAAAATTGCAGATCTATTATATATATATATATACATAATAATAATATTTTATGAAAGAGTATCGTGGTGCTGTCATCTCAAAATTTTAGATAATTTTAATTATGATACGAATATTATTATTTTATTATCTATAATAATTTAAATATTATAGTGTTGTTATCTTAAAATTTTAAATGATTTTAATTGTGACACGTAGATTATTATTTTATTATCTATAATAATTTAAATATTATTTTTAAATAATAATAAAATAATATTTTAAAAATAAAAATAGACAAGAGATAAATGATGAAAAATATTTTTTAAAAATTATTAGTTTTAAAAAATAAAATATTATATAAATAGTAATAATATTTTTTAAAAATATTAATTTATTATTATTTTTAAAAGATAGCATATCTTTTTTTAATTTTAAAAATAATAACATACTAATTTATTTTTTTGAATATAATATTTTTATTATTTCTTAAAAAATAATATATTTTGAGATCTGAATTGATCCATCGGATTAGATCAGATCAAATCTAATAAATTATCCACAAAGCATGGTATTCTGTCAATTTGAAAGCCAAATCTTTGTATTTAATAGCCTCCAAAAGTTTGGAGAATGGATAAGAAGAAATGAGAGAATGGGGGTACGATTAGGATCGATATTTGTCGAGAGAGAAGGGGAGCCATGGTGGGATGGCACCAGTGGATGCGGAGAAGGTATGAGAATACGAAAAAAGAAGAAGAAAATAATAATAAAATATTATTTTATAAAGAAAAGAAAAAAAGATGAGAAAAAAAGAAAAAAAAGAAAAGAAGAGAGAGAGTTTCTCTTTTTTTCTTCAATGGTGGTGTGGGGACCGGCAGTAGCAACGAATGCCGGGAGGTGCGATCAAAATCGGTGTTTGTCGAGAGAGAAAGGAAGCGGTGGTGGGATGGTAGGAGATGGGGCGGCACCGGCAGATGTGAAAAAGGTATGAGAAAACAAGAGAGGACGCGATCGAGATTGACGTTTGTTGAGAGAGAAGGAAAGTTGTGGTGGAGCGATAGAGAGGCATATGCATAGAAGATATAAGAACAGAAAAATAAAATAAAATAAAATATTATTTTATAAAATAATAAAAAATATATCATATATATATATATAATAAATAAAATAAAATATTAAAAAAATTAAAAATATTTTTTATAAATATTTATTATTAAAAAATTTAATAATTATAGATTGTAATTATTTATCCCGCGTAACGTATGGATCTCCTACTAGTTCATTTGAATCGGATATAAGCATTTGACACAGATTTTTGGAGTTGGATGTGATAACACAATTTCAAATAAGCATATAAAAAAATTTTCATTCATTAATATCGTTAATAAGCATCTAATTGTTAAAGCTTCTCTTGCTCACTTTGTCATTTTTTTCCTTCAAATCTTGTTTTAATTGCTCTAGCATGCAGCTGCCATGCATCCGCAAACAAAGGACATTATCAAAATCTAATTAGTATTCTCTTCCATATTGACCTCTTGCATTCTGACATCATATGGTTTACGGCAATTTCAATCCAGCAAGGTTACTCAAAGTGTGACACTAAACGACAAATGACAGCCAATGTCGAGATTTATTTCCAGCAACACTAAACACAGGAAACTAACAAAATGAAACTGTCCATACTTCGTAGCGGTGTCTACGACTCTATATAGATAACATGCAACCTGTTCAACTGAACTAGCACAGCTACGACGATTTATCTAGTGACGGATAAAAATTATCATAAATATTTATATTTATGATAAAAAATACTGTCATCACAAAAAAAAATTAGCATTCATGATGATTATTTTACGATGGTCCAAAAGCCGCTATAATTATAATTTTTTATGATGATAAATATATACATTATAATAAAAATAAAGTATTCATGTCGAACTTATTATACCATCATAAAAAAAAAATATTTATAACAGAATAAAATTTATTGTGATGGTATTTTACAGTCACAAATAAAAATATTTTATCAATGATGGCCACTATTTATGATGGTTATCATGCTATCATAAAAAAGTAATTATTTGTGATAAAAAGTATTATATGTGATGGATGTCTGTCATAAATAAAAATAATTTTTTTAAAAAAATTAATTTGTAGCAACTTATTTTTTATTAAATTTAAGAATCTTTAAGTTATAATCTCCATCTTAAAGTAATAAAAAAAAGTATCCATTAATAATCAATAATTTAAATATTTTATTAGAATTCTTATATTATTAAAAATTCTACTTCTTTTAAAAATATAGCAGTATAAAGAAATATATAAATTATATAAATATTTATGTATCAATTTTATTTTCCAAATATGCATGTAAAAATAAAATGAGGTAGGAAAGGTTCATGATCGGGGGAATAGAAAGTTTTTGTCTAAAGTTTTTGAAATTTTGATATACATCATGAACAAAAAATAATTAATATTAAAATAAATTATTATTATCATTAATAAAAAGAAACTAAAACTATCTGTCAAATATCAAAAATTAAAAATAATTTAATTTTGATTCTTTGGAAATTCTATATTATTGTTCTAAAATATCCTTGCTATCAAGAAATTAATTAGTACAATAATTTAGGCTAAAATAATATATAATTTTTCTATGACAAAATTTAGCATAACAAATAATTAAAAATTCTGTATCCAGCCCATACTCGTCTCAAGCTAATGTTGGGATAGTGAGCCTGATCCATCCTCTTTGACCCGAGTCTTATATATGCATTATGACTGGTATTCTTAGGTTAAGATGCAGTTAGCTTTTTTTTATCTAGATTTGACTCGAACTCAATTCAAATTCAAAATTTTTAAGTTGGGGCCTGGTTATATATAGACCGATTCAGTACAAATGACCTATTGTATAAAAAATTTTGATTATGGATCTAATCAGATCTGATCCAATCTTCTATTAGGTTGGGTTTGAATCCGACATTACAATCCGATCAAAAAATAGGTTACCGATAACCAGATCTAATCATTGGACTTAAAATCTTCCATCTAAAAACTCTTCCCACTAAGAAACTTTTGCAGGCACCTAATTCAAGTGGACCAAGGCAAATTCCGGAGCATATGCATGGTGGAAAATGCACAATCAAGAATTGATGAAATACAAGGGGTGGTGTGGTGTTTTATCCACCATGGGATCTTGGACCATCAAAATTAAGCCTTTCCACCACCTAAGTAAATAAAACACCTAACCCCCGCACGTCTTCTCGCATACTGTGAAAGGTTACATCTTCTTGCCTTCTTCTTCTACTCTTCTTCTGGGTGACGACATTTAGGATTATAAGCGATTGGCTGATTGGGGTGATCGCATCCAACGAGGAGAGTGTCATCTAAGAGATGGAGGAGAAAAATAGTGGCATCGACATCAAGATAACACTGGCATGTGACGAGCCAGCGACAATAAGCTTCGAAGCTTGTGAGTTTCTCCTTTCTCAATGGTTTTTTTTTTATTTTTCTTTTTGAGATGGAGACAAGGGTCGGAGCACTATAGAAAAACATAGAATTAACGATCATTTTCTACCGACGCTTTCTGAACACGACCATTTTCTACCAACGCTTTTTGAAAGCATCGATAGATTGCGCTGACTTGCTGACGCTTTTAAAAAGCATCATGTTTTTAACGATACATAAAAGCATTGTAAAATTCCAGCATTGTAAATGTCGACGCTTTTAGAAAAAGCATCATTAAATTAAGAAATTATCAATGCTTTTTTGCGTCATTATTTAATCGTGCTAAAAAGCGAATCGTTAGGTTCGCTTAATCCGCCCCCAGTTCTCCCGTATCCTAACCTATCCGCTGCCGCCCTCCACCCTTTCCTCCCATTCTTCTGTGCCCTAATCCCCTTCTCACTCCCGACCCCCATCTCCATCGATTCTCCACTGCTGGCGCCACACCCGCTGTCCATGCCGCACCGCCATTTGCCGCTCCCCTCTGCTGCTTGCATCCATCCACGTTGCACCGCGCCCGCATCCATGCCGTACGCCGTCCGTCCTCCTCGAGACCATCCCCATCCAGGCCCTCCTCTCCCTTCCTGGCGGCCATCTGCGCAAGCCCAAAAGACCCCCCGATCCTCCTCTCCGACCCGACCGCATCCCACCATCCCCCTCCCCGACATCGCCCCCTCCCCGATGCCGCACCCCACTGCCCCCCGGCTATCGATCCAGCCGACACCATCCTGCCCTCCCAACGAGCATGCTCCTTGGCCCTTGCTCCATCGCACCACTTCCTTCTAGCCATCGATGCTCCTCCATCCCTCACTCTCAACCTTTGGTATATGATTTAAAAATTATTTTTTAAATATATTTTAGATAATTTAAAATAGATAAAGTATATATTAATTATTGACTGTCATATTTTTTTGTTGAATGCAGGTATTTGACGAAAATAATATCATCTAGTATTTTCTCATATTATTATCTATTGTAAGTAATTTATTTCTTTAATAATATTTTATTTTTTAGATTGAAAGATTATTCTCGTTGTTGACGTAGAATCTGGTAGTCGTCGAAATTCGCTGGAGTGGAGGCAGATGGGGTCATCGTCGGGGGACCTACAAAACAAAGTTCCATCTGAAGTCGATGGGGGGGTGGCTCCGGTAGGACCCTCCGACGATCAAGTCAGCTCCAGTCAACAGGAATGGAGTGCTCAGTGTGAAGTTCGATAGAGTTTAGAGGAGGAGAGAATGATTTTTTAGAACCTGGTGTAAGTATATCCGGAGGGTCCTTTTTATAGAGGAAGCTTGTTGTAACCGTCTTGATTAATGATTGTCGTAACTGTCCTGATCAATGCCGATCGTTATTGACTTGATAAATGCCGATCGTTATTGACTCGATAAATGTCGATCGTTATTATCGTGTAACCGTAGTGGGATCGCCTGCAAGAATCCATCATAAGAAGTTTGACTTTCATGAAAGTTCGGCCATTGAGAAGCCCGTCCGCTGAAGAAGTCCGCAGGGAGTCCGACTTCCGTAGAAGCCTGACCGCTGGAGAAGTCCGTAGGAAGTCCAGCTTCCGTAGAAGCCCGGCCACTGGAAAAATCCACAGGGAGTCCAGCTTTCATAGAAGCTCGATCGTGGAGGGAATTCGGCTCCCACAGGCGCCTGGCTGTAATGACGCAGAGAGAGTTCGGCTCTTGTGGGAGTCTGACTGAAGCTTGATGATTAGGGAGTCAGAAGGAGTTCGACTGCTAAGTAATTCGACCGGCTGAACGGGTTAGAAGAAGCTCGGTCACTGGGGTTCGACTAAAGCCCATCTACTGAAGCTCTTCTGCGGCTACTGGTTGCATTAGGCTAAGCATCGGACTAGACTTCGACGGAAGCAAAATTTATCCCCAACACCAGCCCCCCCACTCTCGAGTTCGAAAATTGAAGGAAGGAAGTGCAGGAATGACGACTGTCGAAGTCTTCCTCTGAGCCTCGTGCTGGTCCATGTCGAAGCTCGAAAGAGATCTCATCTCAGGATGAGGTTATCTCCAATCTTATCTTTGGTCGAAGTGGAAGTTGAAGCTCTCCAATCGAGGTTGGCCCGATCGCTCGGGTTAGGATGAGGTTCTCCTCCTGTTCCTAACTTCGACTTTGCTCGCGTTAGGATGAGGTTCTCCTCCTATTCCTAACGGGCTGTGGGGGCACATTTGGGACCATCGTCCGTCTCCCCCCGTCTCGTCTAAAGGTGAACGAGGCCTTCGACTTTGCTCGCATTAGGATGAGATCCTCCTCCTATTCCTAACGGGCTGTGGGGGCACATGCGGACCATCGTCCGCGCCTCTCCCCCCATCTCGTCCTTTGTGAACGAGGCCTTCGACTTTGCTCGCGTTAGGACGAGGTCCTCCTCCTGTTCCTAACGGGCTGTGGGGGCACATGCGGACCGTCGTCCGAGCCTCTCCCCCCATCTCGTCCTTTGGTGAACGAGGCCTTCGACTTTGCTCGCGTTAGGACGAGGTCCTCCTCCTGTTCCTAACGGGCTGTGGGGGCACATGCGGACCGTCGTCCGAGCCTCTCCCCCCATCTCGTCCTTTGTGAACGAGGCCTTCGACTTTGCTCGCGTTAGGACGAGGTCCTCCTCCTGTTCCTATTCCTAACGGGCTGTGGGGGCACATGCGGACCGTCGTCCGAGCCTCTCCCCCCATCTCGTCCTTTAAGGTGAACGAGGCCTTCGACTTTGCTCGCATTAGGATGAGGTCCTCCTCCTGTTCCTAACGGGCTATGAGGGCACATACGGACCGTCGTCCGCACCTCTTCCCTCATCTCGTCCTTTGTGAACGAGGCCTTCGACTTTGGTAAGGTCTTATTTCCCACGGCCGATGTTGACCTGGGGAGACCTTGTCTCCTGTAGCCGAGGTTTAGAGGTCTTTGACCTGCTCATGTTAGGATAAGGTTCTCCTCCTGTTTCTAATGGACTATTTTTACTCATTTCTTTTCTATCATCCCATAATCTTTGTGCCAGAAATCAATAATGCAGAGCAAAGAAGTTTTCAAAAGAAGTTAAAGAAAGTTTACTGATAATACATCCTCAGATTTTCTGAGTTCCACGGTCGGAGAAGCACTATCCCTCCGAGTTTCTTCAGACGATAAGTTCCGGATCGGATGACTTCCGTTACCTCATATGGACCTTCCCAATTTGGAGTGAGCTTTTCTTGACTCTGAGGCTGAGCGACAGCGGCTCATCGGAGCACTAAGTCCTCTGCTTTGAACGTCTTGCTTTTAACCTTGGAGTTGTAATACCGAGCCACCTTCTATTTGTAGGCTGCCATCCGGACGTGGGCTTCCTCCCACTTTTCTTCTAAAAGATCGAGATTGACTCTGAGGTTCTGGGTGTTGTGCCACTCATTGAAGCCCACGACTCATGCAGAAGGGAGCTTAAGCTCGATCGAGATAACTGCCTCAGTGCCGAAGGTCAAGGCGAAGGATGTTTCTTCGATTGGCACCCTCTGAGTAGTTCGGTATGCCCAGAGAACATGGTAGAGTTCGTCCACCCAGACCTCTTTTGCCCTATCGAGTCTCGCTTTGATTTCTTACAGCAAGGTCCGGTTGGTTATCTCAGCTTCCCCATTGGCCTGCGGGTGAGCCACCGTTGTGAAGCGGTGGGAGATGTTTAGTCCTTCGCAGAACTCGGCAAACCTCGCCTCGACGAACTGACGCCCATTGTCGGTTTGAGGTTTTGGGGCAGGCCGAACTGACAGACTAGTGACTTTCAGACAAAGTCCTGTACTTGGCCTCGGTAATCTTTGTGAGTGGTTCAGCTTCGACCCACTTGGTGAAGTAGTCGATCGCGATCAAGAGGAACTTTCGCTGCCCAGACGCCGTTGGGAAGGGGTCGAGTATATCCATTCTCCACTGTGCAAACGGTCAGGGTTAATTGAGCTGAGTGAGTTCGGATGTCGGTTGCCTCTACACGCTAGCGTTCTTCTGACAGCGATCGCACCTCTTTACATATTCCATGGAATCGCGAAATAAAGTCGGTCAGTAGTACCCCTGTCGGAGTAGTTTTTGCGATAGGGACCTGGCTCCTACGTGACTTTCGTAGAGTCCCTCGTGCATATCCCGTAGCACGAGGTCGGCCTCTGAAGGTCGGAGACATCTCAGCAACGGGAGGGAGTACGACCTCTTATACAATCTGTCTTCGTATAAGACATAGCGGGAGGCCTGATTCCTGAGCTTTCGAGCTTCTTTTCGGTCGTGGGAAAGGACCCCCTCTTGAAGGTAGGCAATCAACGGATCGATCCAGCTGGGCTCAAATTCCATCTGCAGGATGGCCTGAGATTCCTCTGTGGTCAGGCACTTCAAAGTTTCCAAAAATACTTCTTTGGGCAGTTTAGCCGGCGTTGAAGCTGCCAACTTAGAAAGAAGATCGGCTCTTGCATTTTCCGCCCTCGGGATGTACTGAATACCGAAACTATCGAAGGTCGGGATCAAATTCTTCACTTTTTCGAGGTACCTCACCATGCCTTCCTCCCGTGCCTCGTAGCCACCGTCGATTTGACCAACCACCAGCTGAAAATCCTTGTAGACTTGAAGCTGATCTATTTTTAATTCCCTTGCTATCTTTAATCTGACGATCAGTGCTTCATATTCGACCCCATTGTTGATCGTGGAAAACTCAAGATGCAGCGCATACTTGGCGACAACTCCTTCGGGGCTGACCAAGACCAGCCCCGCACCAGCTCCAGTGGAGTTGGATGAACCATCCACGTGTAGAGCCTAGGAATCTTCAGGAAGGTCGTCGCTCTCTTCGGGGAGGATCGGCCACGACAGCTCGGCTTCGTTGAAGTTCGGCCTCGCTCTAGTGCTGGTTCCGCTCAATTCAAGCTTGGCTTCAATTGAAATTGTGCATTCTAGCACAAAATCCATCAGTATCTGAGTCTTGATCGACAGCCTAGGCTGATATTTGATATCGAACTCTGTGAGCTCGATTGCCCATTTTGTGATTCTTTCGGAAGCATCTGCTCGATGGAGAACTATTTTTATTGGTTGATCCATGAGGACCATTATGGTGTGCTCTTGAAAGTAAGGTCGGAGCCTTCTGACAGCAATTATGAGACAGTAAGTCAGTTTTTCTAACCTAGAATATCTGGTCTCCGCATCCCTCAGGACTTGGCTCACGTAGTAGACCGGTCGCTGCGTCTTTGCTTCTTTCTTGACGAGGACTGCCGCCAGGGCCACCGGAGAGACAGTTAGATACAGAAATAATTCCTCCCCAGGTTTAGGCTTTGCCAGTAGCGGGGGTGTGCCGAGGTAGTTTTTGAGCTCCTCGAATGTCTGTTGGCACTCCGCCATCCAACAGAAGTCCTTTGATCGCCTGAGAACCTTGAAGAAGGACATGCATCGTTCGGCCGACCTTGAGACGAAGCGATTTAGGGACGCCACCTTCTCGGCCAGGCGCTGAACTTTCTTGATCGTCTTTGGAGTGGTCATTTCTCGAATGGCTCAGATTTTTTGGGGGTTTGCCTCGATTTTGCATCTCGACACCATGAACCCAAGAAATTTTTCGAAGATTACACCAAAGGTGCATTTGGTTGGGTTCAGCTTCATCTTGTGCTTCCTGAGTACACCGAAGGTCTCTTCAAGGTCGAACAAGTGGTCTATTGAAGCTTGGCTTTTGACGAGCATATCATCTACGTACACCTCCATGTTGCGGCCGATCTGCTCCTTTAAGACCTTATTAACCAAATGCTGTATGTTGCCCTTGTGTTCTTGAGTCCAAAAGGCATGATCTTGTAGCAATAAAGACCTCGGTTGGTAATGAAGGCGGTCTTCTCTACGTCCTCAGGTGCCATGCGTATCTGGTTGTAACCAAAAAAGGCGTCCATAAAGGTGAGGAGCTCATGGCCCGTGGTTGCGTCCATCAGTTGGTCAATCCTGGGTAGGGGATAGCTGTCATTCGGGCAAGCCTTGTTCAGCTTCTTAAAATCGACATACATCCTCCACTTGTTATTTGCTTTCTTAACAAGAACCATGTTCAAGACCCAGGTCGGATAGTTAACCTCTCGGATGAGTCCAACTTTGAGGAGCTTGTCTACTTCTTCGACGATCGCTTTTTGCCTTTCTAGAGCATGGTGGCGCAGCTTTTCTCTTATCGATCGGTGCCTCGAATCGATGGCCAGCCGATGTTCCATGACCTCGGTGTCGATCTTCGGTATATCCGCTGGGGTTCAGGCAAAGACGTCCGCATTTCTTCTGAGGAAAGTAATGAGCTGCTCCCAAACCTCAGTGCCAAGTTGGAGCCGATCTGCACCACGTGCTCCGAGTTTCCATCATTCAAGGGCACAGAGATGAGATCCTCCACAGGCTTGTCCCGCTCCTCAGTGAGGTCATCGTGGACGTCCAGTTTGTCAACAAGATAAGTGTCGGGCTGATCTCTCTTATGCAGGGCGATCGAGTAGCAATACCTTGCCAGAGCCTGATCTCCTCTGACTTCTCCGACCCCGTGACTCATCGAGAACTTCATCTTCAAATAATAGGTTGACACTACCGCCCAGAGTGCATTTAGACCAGGTCGGCCAAGGATCGCGTTATAGGCGGATGGGGTCCTTACGACTAAGAAGTCGACTCGAGCTTTGGCCAGCTTTGGGCGCTGCCCTGCTGCTACAGTCAATGTTATTATGCCTTCAATTGGTACGGCATTGCCAGCAAATCCTACCAGCGAAAAATTCATCGGCCCCAATCGATCGTCGGGCAGGGATATTTTTGAGAAGGCATCATAAAATAATACATCAGCTGAGCTTCCAATATCTACCAGAATGCGGCGTACATCGTAGTTAGCAATATTCAAGGAAATTACAACCACATCATTGTGTGAAAATTGGATTCTCTGACTGTCCTCTTTGGTGAAGGCCACGGGCTCCACGATCCTCCGCCTCTTCACCGATCCTTTGGATCCGCTGGTCTTTCCTTGCTGAGGTCCCCCTAAGATAGTATTGATGATGCCAAGGGACAACTGATCTTCTTGCAGATTTTTTCCACTTGGCGGTAACGCTCTTGGTCGATCTTCCTTCTCCTCGGATCATCTTCGAAGAAATCAGCTTAGTCTGCCTCGTCTGACGAGCTCTTCGATCTCGTCCTGGAGTTGGATGCACTCCTCAGTATTATGACCGTGGTCGCGATGGTAAAGGCAGAACTTGTTGGAATTGCGCTTGCTAGGATGGGAACGCATTCTCTTCGATCTTGGAAGTCGTTCTCGGATCTTCATCAATACTTGAGTCTTTGGGGTGTTAACGGAGGTGTAGTTGTGAAATCGTCATCGTCGGAGAGAACTTCGGCGCTGAGGGGAACCTCGATGTGTCCTTCCGTCAGGGCTTCTCCACTTTTGAGCTTGAGAGGGAGTCCAGACTCGCCCGTGACCAGGGAGAGTTCGAAAATGCGGCCGAGCTTCAGTCCACTTCCTTTCTTCGGTGGGCCTGCTTGGCCCACCGATTCATTGCTTTCCGCCGACTTCATCGTCCTTAGCCTCGAAGGCCTCCTCTGTCCGGGTATAACTTTTGGCCCGAGCCAGCATGTCGGCAAAGTTCCTGGGATACTTCTTTTTCAGGAAGAATAATAGATCATTCTTCTGAAGGCCGCCCTTGAGAGCAGCCATGGTGACTGACTGGTCCAGGTCCCGAATCTCTAGTGCAGCAGTATTAAACTGGGTAATGTAAGTTCGGACAGATTCCCCCTCCTTCTGCCTGATGGCCATTAAGGACTCCGAACCTCGGCATGGATGCCGACTACTAACAAAGTGGGCCGCAAACTATTAACTTATCTGGTCAAAGGATAAGATGGTATTTGGCTTAAACGTCGAGTACCAGTTCCTAGCGGCCCCTTTAAGGGGAGAGGGGAAAGCCCGGCATAAGATAGCGTCTGGCGTGCCATGGAGCAGCATCATTATCCGAAAGGCTTTCAGATGGTCGATCGGATCGGTGGTCCCATCGTAGCTCTCAAATTATGGGAGCTTGAAGTTTGACGGGATCGATTCCTACATGATTTTCTGTGAAAAAAGAGGATCAGTGCAGATATCATTACTGCGTGTGGAGGAAGTGTGATGGAGTTCTTCGATTCGTCGGCTCATTTCTAAGAGCCTTTGATCCAGAAAATCTTCGCGGTCTCTGATCTCCAAGGTCTTCTTGCTGAATGGGTGCAAAGCTTCACCCTGGGTCGAGCTGCGGTCTGAGCAAGGGCTCTCCCTCCGTTGCCTTCCTCTTCTGGGGATTGGAGGTCAGGTAGCCCATGTCATTGCCTCTGGACTGGACCACACGGCTTTGAAGAATCCCACGTCGGTTGAGCTGGTACTGGGGCCTGCTGGTGCATGGCCTGCACCGCCTGAACTGCCTCAGTGAGGCCACGAACCTGCTGGACGAGCAAGTTGAACTGCTCAGCGTCTACCGTGGCTACAGAGTGAGCTTGGATCATCGGGACTGGAGCGGGAGCAGACGGACCCGAACGGGATCGGGTCACGGAGGCCATCGATCGTCGGGTGGAGGCTCTCCTGGGTGGCATCTTTTCTTTTTGGAAAGGAATTCGAAAGAGGAGGAAAAGAAATTTTTGGAGTGGGAAGAGAGAAATCGTTGCCGAGCACTCCTTTAAGAATAAGGGAACCCCGGCTTCCTTTAAGAGAGAAATCATTATCGGCCCTTCCTCTAGCGCCAATCTATTGATGTAGAATCTGGTAGTCACCGAAATTCACTGGAGTGGAGGCAGATGGGGTCGCCATCAGGGACCTGCAAAATAAAGTTCCGTCCGAAGCTGGTGGGGGGGTGGCTTCGGCAGGACCCTCCGACGATCAAGTCAGCTCCAGTCAATAGGAATGGAGTGCTCAGTGTGGAGTTTGGTAGAGTTTAGAGGAGGAGAGAAGGATTTCTTAGAACCTGGCGTAAGTGTGTCCGGAGGATCCTTTTTATAGAGGGAGCTTGTTGTAACTGGCTTGATTAATGATTATCGTAACTGTCCTGATCAATGCCGATCATTATTGATTTGATAAATGCCGATCGTTATTGACTTGATAAATATCGATCGTTATTGACTCGATAAATGTCGATCGTTATTATCGTCTAATCGTAGCGAGATCGCCTGCAGAAATCCATCATAAGAAGTTCGGCTTTCATAGAAGTTCAGCCATTGAGAAGCCCATCCGCTGAAGAAGTCCGTAGGGAGTCCGACTTTCGTAGAAGCCCGACCGCTGGAGAAGTCCGCAGAGAGTCCGACTTCTGTAGAAGCTCGATCGTTGGAGGGAATTCGGCTCCCGCAGGCGCCTGGCTGTAACGACACGGAGAGAGTTCAGCTCTTGCAGGAGTCTGACTGAAGCTCGGCGATTGGAGAGTCAGAAGAAGTTCGGCCGCTAAGTAGTTCGATCAGCTGAATGGGTTAGAAGAAGCTCGGTCACTGGGGTTCGGCTAAAGCCCGTCTGTTGAAGCTCTTCTGCGGCTACTAGTTACATTAGGCTAAGCATCGGACTAGACTTCGACGAAAGCAGGATTTATCCCCAACACTCGTATATGGCATTATTTGGAAGTATATGTAGTAGTTAGAGAATTTAGATAATATTTTAATTATTTTTATTAATTATTTCTAGATTTGATTATGATGCCTTAGCTTTTGATGGCTATACTGGTTTTAGAAAAGAGATTGTTTATTTTCTTGTATATGAAAATTTTGAATGACTTAGAAAGATTAATTTTATTGATTCTTTGAGCCTTTAGTGAGGATTTATTTGACAATGATTTAGTTAGGATGCATGCTAATCCTAAGGGTTTATTTTGTTGATTCTTTATTATTTGGTTGCCATTGGATAATTATCTAATTGAGTTGTCAAAAGTTTATGACATAATGCACAATATTTAATCAACATGCACAAGACCTGGGTCTTGGCCTTACGTGCTCGGATCTTTGATCCCAGTTGGCACCAAAGGCATCCAACCCTACGCACTCAGATCGATGGAAGATGTCAAGTAATGTTAATTATGAATTAATTTTAAAAAAAATTATATTATATAGAATCATAGATCCATCTTTTGATTAATGTACATATTCTATTATATTCATATATTTATTTATTTTTATATGGATAAAAAAATTATGTACATTGGTCAATTGATTGTCTAGTATGGACAGTTTGAAAAATGTGAGTAATTCTATAGATCGTTACAATAATCAAATAGTATGCTGAGGGTTCGGAAAAATTTTTGAATGGTATTTTTTTTTTGTTCTTCCTATATAGAAGAACTAAGAAAAACTGCCGCCAAAATTTTTTTCGACTCTTATTGCATATCATCTAATTACTGTAATTGATCTGTAGAATTAATGCATTTTCTGAATGGGATATGACCTTCTTTATCTATTAGTTGATGATAGCAAGCATTTACTATGTAAATCATATGATATCTAGATGTATTTTTGAGTCTTCAAGTTTTATAATGAACTATAATAGCTATTATTTTTTTAGATTTTATGAAATGACTGATATTTTTTGCTCATTGCATTAATATAGATTGTATAATTTTTCTTATTTTAAATAAGTTGCAAGTTTGGTCATTTTTATCCTACAATGGATAAAAGTTAGATAAATAAACCAAGGACTAGTAAAGAATATTTAGATGGAGTTCATGACTTTATTAAATTTGGTATGGAGAAAAGTAGTTTGAATGAAAAGATTTTATGTCCATGTCAGAAATGTGTAAATTGTTCTTCTTTAGATCCATAAATTATTGAAGAACATTTGGTATGGAATGATTTTTTAAGAGGTTACACTGACTGAATTTTTCATGGAGAATCTATGTTGCCATCATCATGTAACCAACCCCTGGCTCATTTTAGATCCACTAGCCTACAAGAAAATTCTGTAAGAGATGATGATATAAGGGGTTTAATCATAGATGCTTTTGGACTTGGTGTTCAAAATTTAGGAGAATCCGGTAGTATACATAAAACAGTTGGGATGTTTGATGGATGCATGCATACGGAATGTATACATGTTGAGGAGCCTATACATACATCTAATGATGAGACAGCTCATTATCACACCTTAATGAAATATGCTGATGAAGAATTATATCCAAGTTGTACGAAATTTTTTAATATTTCTTTTCTTGTACATTTATTTTATTTAAAATATTTGAATGGATGATTTGGAAAGAATTTTACCATGCTGCTCAAGTTATTAAAGGATGCATTTTCAGAAGGCACTGGTTTACCACCATCGTTTTATGAAGCCAAGAAAGTAGTAAAGGAATTGGATCTTGGATATGAAAAGATTCATAGTTGTCCGAAAGATTGTATGTTATATCGGGGTGAAAATGCTAATCAAGAGTCATGCAATGTATGTGGATCTTCAAGATGGATAACACAAAAAGAAGATCGAGATGATGTACTGAATGAATTGGATGCAACATGGAGTAAAAAGAAACCGATGAAGGTATTGTGTTACTTTCCTCTTATATCTAGATTGAAAAGGATTTATGCATCATCAAAAATAGCTTCATCAATGAGATGGCATGATGAAGGACATACAAAGGATGGAATGTTGAGACATCCAGTAGATAGTCTTTCATGAAAAATATTTGATGATAGGCATCCTGATTTTGCCTCTAATGTTCGCAGTGTTAGGTTGAGCTTAGCTTCTGATGGCTTCAATCCATTTCGGATCCTGAGTTCTACCTACAGTACTTGGCCAGTTGTTTTGATATCTTACAATTTGCCACCATGGATGTGCGTAAAATAATCATCACTTATCTTGTCAATGATTATTCCAGGAGATAAAGGTCCAAGCAATGATATTGATATTTTTTATAGCTTTTAATAGAGAAATTGAAACAATTAGGGGAGGGTATTGATGCATTTGATGCTTCCAACGGCCAAATATTTAAACTACGGGCAGCTTTGTTATGGACTATTAATGATTTTTCAGCATATGCTAATTTATCTGGCTGAAGTACAAAGGGACGGATCGCATGTCCTTGTTGTGGAGATTCAACACATTAAATTTGGTTAAAACATGGAGGTAAATTTTTTTACATGGGACATCGTCGATGGTTGGAAGCAAATCATCCATTTCAATTTTAGAAAGATTTATTTGATGGTACTATAGAATTAGGATGTACCCCTATTCCATCTTCTGAAATAGATGTTCATAGACAAATGGTTGGCATTAATTATAGCTATGGTAAGCACTCAAAGTCTTCTAAAAAAAGAGGAAGAAATGATGTTGAAAGCTTAATGCACGAAGGGTTACTAAAGGAAGTCAGTATCAGTAAATATTTAAGATTCAGACAATTTTTTCAAGGATGAAATGAGAAAGACACACAGATAACATCTACACCACAACCCAGTAAATATTTATGAAAAAAATGAAGTATCTTTTTTGAATTATCTTATTGAAAACATAATCTTATTCAGCACAATCTTGATATCATGCATATAGAGAAGAATGTTTGTGATAATTTACTTGAAACATTTTTAAACCTTCATAAAAAATGTTGGTGGAGAATCTGATTGACGTCGGATCGAACTGGAGTCGAGGAAGATAAGGTCGTCGTTGGTGACTTGCAAAATAAAGTTCCGTCTGGAGTTGGTGGTGGTGGCTCTGGCAAGATCCTTCGATGATCAAGTCAGCTCTTCTGGCCAACAGAAATAGAGTGCTCAGAAAATGATTCGGTAGAATTTTGAGAAGGAGAAGAGAGCTTAGGAAAAATATATCTAGAGAATCTCTTTTTTATAGATGGAGCCTATAGCAGATTGATGGTGACAACCATATCATCTGATAGTGGACCGCATGGGGTTTACTATAGAGAGAGAGGTATTGTCAGATTGATAGTGGCAGCGAATGCCATCTGATCGTAGATCGCATGAGGTTTGCTACGGAGAGAGAGGTATCGTTAGACTGATAGTGGTGGCCATACCGTCCGATTATGGGCCGCATGAAATTTATTATGAAGAGAGAGAGGTGTTGCCAGATCGATAATGGCAGCCACGCCATCTGATAGAAGCATGCATTCAAAGTGCAACTGAGTTGGAGAAGTCCGACTGCAAGAGTAATCCAAAAAGAGTTCGACTTTTGGAGGAATCCGATTGAAGAAGAATTTCTGAAGGAGTTCAGCTCCTGGAGGAATCCGATTGAAGAAAAATTTTGGAAGAAGTTTGGCTCATGTAGAAATCTGATTGAAGAAGAATTCTGAAAAAAGTTTGGCTCCTGAAAGTGAAGGGAAATCCTGATTTCCCGGTCCAGGTTCGTCCAGATCTGATTAGATCAAGAGATATATTTCAAAAATTTTCTCTTAATCTCAATCAGATCTTGATATATTTTAAATCTGATTCTTATTATTTTAATAAATAAAATAAAATAAGATAAATTAAATCAAATTTAATTTACCTGATTTGGGTAATCCTATTACCCTGTAGATGATCCTGATTGCAGCGGAAGGTTCTGGATCAAGCCACGCAAGCGCCTGGCCTCTACCGGTATCCACTCGGACTGGATCTGGAGATCCTCTTCTTCTCTATCACATCTCCAAAGATCAGATCTGGATCTGATCTGAAGGATCTTCAAAACTCTTTTGAAGATCTGTAGTCGTCCTTTTGCAGCAGCGCAGCCTTCTTGCTTTTGATCGCCTTTCCTTGATCTGAATCGCACCAACCTAAAGTCCAAAACACCTTTTGGACGTGGAGAGCAAGGGGAGAAGAAGCTATGGCATGGAGAAGGAGGGGAGAGGCAGCCTTGGGGCGTGGGGTTTCTCAATTGAATTGCATTAGGAATTAGGGTTGGGCGCAGGGTCTTATTTATAGACCTCTTGTGATCCAACTCCTCTTCCTCTCAACCAATCACAACCCTTTGTGAAATCAGATCTAAATCTGATTGGTTGGAATAGAGACCCCTGGATTCCTCCTTAGAGGGCGCCTAAGACCAGTCAAACTGGATTCTTAGTAGAACTCTGATTGGAATCCAAAAGGGAGGTGGAGTCCTTGTCCAACAAGGACTCCTAGGCGCCTCCTACTTGGGCTCACGCCACCCTTGGCGTGCGCCCTTCTCCTTGCCAGGTTCTGGCAGGGGGACAGGCCCCCACCAGCTCTCCAATAGGTGCATGACATGTGGTCAAAAGTCAAAGGGTCAATGGTCAACGTTTGACCAGTCAAAGGTAGACTTTTGACCAAAGTCAAAGAACAAGAAATGGCAGGTGACCAAAAATGGCAGGTAATGTCTTACAAATAAGACAACCTATTCTGACTTGGACAACCTCCAGTCAGACCATATGAAGGCCTCTGATTGAGCACAAACTCCTTTGGCTCAGTCAGGACAACTTATTTATGATAGTAAAAGAAGAACGTTAGGTTCAATCGAGTGCTAGCACGATTTCCTTGAACCTAATTGAATCTCATTCAGATCAATTGAACTAGATCAGTTCAATTGATGATCACCAGATTCAAACCCTTGTTTGTGTGACCCAGTTAGGTTCAGTTCTGTATGGTAATGGGATATGTCATGATCTCTATCATCGACATCATCGAAACTCCTTTCGATGGATCAGAACTCTTCTGATTCGAACAGCTAGAATGATCGATCATCTAAATCATTCTAATTGCTCCCAAAATCCACCAGTGACACCTAGCAGTATATGGTGGCAACCCATCAGAGCTGAATGCGAACCTCTTGGTGCAGCTACCTGTGTGATTCAAGTTCTTCTATCTTGAGCCCCGATCAGATTAGGGTTAAGGTGAACTCGTCAAACCCTAGTCTCTGTCATATGATGTAATCATTCGATTCGAGTCCAATGTGAAAATCTAAATAGAAACTCTTTCTATTATTTCACTCTACCATGGCCATGGATTTCTGGACTTGATTCTCATGATCATCATAGGGCTACTCCTCTACCACCGAGGTAGATAGATTCCCATCTTGATGCAATCCAGTTCCTACAATGAACATGCTATAGCCAACATACACCTCAGGGTTCCATATGGCTAGGAGACCGAGTAATGGTGTAGTCAAACTATAACACCCTCAAGGTGAACTGCCGATGCATCTCAGGTCAAAGAACCAGACACACTACTGCAGCATCGAGTCAGTCATTGACGAGAAGGTAGACTTCCCTAATGACTACTCGAGGTGGTCACGCTCAGTGCCCTCGTTCTCTAACGAGTACCTGTACTCTCGCTCCGGTGTCTCCACACCGTAGACTCAAGACTCATCTACTAAAGAGAAGCGATCGTACACCAACCTTCCGGATCAATCACCATCCTCGTGATGATCCTATGGTCGGGAGCTGTTTATGAGTTAATAATGATTATTCATGTCTTAAATTTTCAACTCTTGAAAATATGAATTATCATTACCATTAACTCAAAGGATGTATCACAGACACTAAATACACATATGTGATAGAAAATAACCCATTTTATTAATTATAGTCAAAATTATAATTTTGCCCCTAGAAGTGTATTACAAGTGTCAGCCAATTCTGGCTTCTAGGGCACATATATCTAACAATCTCCCACTTGTCCTAAAGCCAATTGGCTACAAGTCTAAGTCCCATCTTCTCAAGGTGGGCTTCGATCTTCTGCTGGCCCAACGGCTTTGTAAGTGGGTCTGCCACATTATCTGCGGAGTTGACTCTCTTGACCTCAACGTAACCTTTCTCAAGGTAATCGCGGATGAGATGATATCACCGTTTGCTAGGAACTCTTCCAGCACAAACAGTCTGCCAGATGTCGACTTTCGATCATCTATATCGGACATGAAGTCCGAGTCTGTGTATCCCTGAACTTGGAGTTCTCCGTTACCAAAGACCAACATCATATCCTTAGTTCTTCTCAAGTACTTAAGGATACATTTCACAGAAGTCCAGTGTTCTTCACCTGGATTTGACTGATATCTGCTTGTGACACTCACAGCATGGGCTATATCAGGTCGTGTACATAGCATGGCATACATGAGGCTCCCTATTGCAGAAGCATAAGGGATCTTGCTCATGCGTTCTATTTCCTCAGGTGTGCTGGGGCACATCTTCTTGGAAAGATGAATACCATGTCTGAAGGGTATTAATCCCCTCTTAGAGTTTTCCATACTAAACCTCTTTAGTACTTCCTCTATGTACATCTTCTGTGAAAGTCCTAGCATCCTATTCGGTCTATCCCTATAGACCTTAATTCCTAGAATAAAGGATGCTTCACCTAGGTCTTTCATGGAGAATTCCTTGGACAACCACATCTTGACTGATGTCAACATGGGAATATCATTCCCAATAAGGAGGATGTCATCCACGTACAATACGAGGAAGACAACAGCGCTCCCACTGACCCTTTTGAAAACACATGGTTCCTCTTCATTTTTGATGAAACCAAACTTTTTGATCACATCATTGAAACGAGTGTTCCAGCTCCGAGATGCTTGCTTAAGTCCATATATGGACCTTTGCAGCTTGCAAACCTTGTGATCAGTATCACTGGATGTGAAACCTAGCGGCTGTTCCATATAGATATCTTCCTCAAGATATCCATTTAGGAATGCCGTTTTCACGTCCATTTGCCATATTTCATAATCGAAATAGGCTGCAACAGCAAGCAATGTGCGGATGGATTTTAGCATAGCTACCGGGGAAAAGGTATCCTGATAGTCAATGCCTTCACGTTGACTATAACCTTTTGCCACCAGTCTAGCCTTGAATGTCTCCACATTCCCATCTGCACCAATCTTTCTCTTGAAGATCCATTTACACCCAATAGGTACTATACCTTCTGGTGGATCTACCAAGGTCCAGACTTGGTTTGAGTGCATCGAGTCGATCTCTGACTTCATTGCCTCAAGCCATTTCTCGGAGTCGATATCTGATATCGCCTCGTTGTAGGTTTTGGGATCATCACCATGAGCACCATTACCTATGAGGAACATTTCCTCTACATCCTCTGAAATAATACCTAAGTATCTTTCAGGGGGACGGGAAAACTCTTTCCGATCTACGAGGTGGAGGAGGTAGTGTTCTTATTGGCTCAACCTGATTTGGTTCCACTTGGTCCTTAGCTCGTTTCTGCTTGTGAGACTTTCTCATCAAGCTTAATCTGCTTTCCAATGCCACTATCTTGAATAAACTATTTTTCAAGAAATATGGCATGTCGACTCACAATCACATTGTGGTCTTCTGGAATGTAGAAATAGTATCCTAATGACTCTTTAGGATATCCTATGAATCGAGCTCTAAAGGACCTAAACTCTAACTTGTCCGCTTGTTGTCTTTTGACATGAAGCCGGACAACCCCAAATTCTGAGATGACTCAGACTTGGTTTCTTACCGTGCCATATCTCATACGGTGTGGTAGGAACGGTTTTAGAGGGAACCCTATTCAGTAAATAGATTGAAGTTAATAATGAATGTCCCCAAAGAAAATCAGGGAGGTCTGTGAAGCTCATCATGGATCGAACCATATCCAATAGAGTCCGATTTCTCCGTTCTGAAACCCCGTTGAGTTGAGGTGTTCCTGGTGGAGTCCATTGAGAGACTATGCCATTTTCCTTAAGATAGTCTAGGAATTCCCGGCTAAGGTATTCACCTCCTCGATCTGATCGAAGAACCTTAATGGGTTTTCCAGTTTGTTTTTCTACTTCATGTCTGAATTCTTTGAACTTTTCAAAAGCTTCAGACTTATGTCTCATAAGATACACATACCCATACCTAGACAGATCATCGGTAAAGGTAATGAAGTAGACAAAATTGCCTCTAGCCGGCACATCGAAATGGGCCGCACACATCAGTATGTACTAGGGCAAGGAGATCTGTGGCCCTCTCCCCATGTCCAACAAAAGGGAGTTTAGTCATTTTGCCTTGAAGACAAGATTCACAAGTTGGATATGACTCAAAAGTCAATGGACTCAATAGCCCATTTTTCTCCAATTTGTTAATCCTATCTTCTGCTATATGACCTAATCTCAGGTGCCATAGATATCTGTCGTTTGGACTATCCCTAGGTCGTTTGGCATTCACGTTTTGCTCGAATAACGAGCATACCTCCAGAAGGACCTTCCTTCTTGTTCTTTAGGGTGGCCAGGTAAGTAGGGCAGTTCCGCTTCCAATGGCCGTCGCTGTTGCAATGGAAACACTTTCCTTTGCCATCGGCCTTTTTCTTCGGTTCTGCCTTCTTCTTCTTTGATCCTTCCACCTTTTGCTTTTTCACAGACTTCTTTTTCTTTCCATAAGACTTTCTTTTGGAAGAAGTCCGTTCCATAGCAAGAACTGAGCCTTTAGAACCTTTCATAGAAAGCTCAGCGGTAACCAGCATATTCATCAACTCGGCCAAGGAATTTTGAAGTTTATGCATGTGGTAATTCATGATGAATTGCCCATATGCATCAGTCAAGGATTGCAGAATAATATCGTTCTGCAGATCCAAGTCCAACTTCACACCGAGCTTCTCAAGCTCTTCCATGTCCTTGATCATTGTCAGACAGTGATCTTGGACTGACTGCCCATCACGCATCTTAGCCTTAAAAAGTCATTTCGTGACTTGATATTTGGCTGCGCGACTCTGTTCACCAAACATCTCCTGCAGGTGAGCCAACATTTGGCGAGCAGTCCCGATATCTTCATGTTGGCGCTGGAGCTCATCAGACATCGAGCCCAACATGTAGTATCTGGCCTTATTGTCTTCGTCAATCCATTTTTCCAGAGACGCTCTCTGTTCAGTGGATGGACGAGCTGGTAAGGTGGGAGGGTCCTGGTCCAAAACATGTGTTAACTTCTCTGAACCCAAAATAATTTTGTAGTTCCTGAGCCAATCTTTATAATTGGGTCCAGTCAGTCTATGTGTGTCTAGGATACGTGCCAGTGGGTTGGACGCAGACATTTTCCTGTAGAGAGTCAAAGATTCTAGTTAGATACTGTAATTTTGACTTGACCAATTTGTTTAGGGATTTTATTTTTAAACAAATTAGCTCCCACTATTTTCTCGGATCCCTACACTCCCTCTGTAGAGATGCGAAAATCTCTACGATTGATGATTTCTAGTGGGTGGTGCGGTCTCACCAACTGACTCATCACCTCACCTAACAGTTATTGGTGATGGGTTAGCCAATGAGTGAACAACTCTTGTTCAATGATTCTCTAATCATGGTGCACCCAAACTTGGTCTCTAATTCATGAATCTCACCGTATCCGGAATATATTGATCCACTCCTTAGTTAAGTCAGACCCACCATTTGCATAGACTGGGTTCCTAATTGGGTCTCTCACCGTATCCGGAAATATTGAGCCCAACTCATCCTCCAGCCCATAGCATCCAATGCCTAATAGACATGGTTGCGTCTTCCCGGTGCAACTGAGCCACTGTATCCAGCCGAGAACAATCAACCCCGGGAAGGGCCCGCACGTCTACAATGGTGGAAGACCTCGGACTTAATCTTTTCTTAGGGAGAATTGATTCAGGTCTCATTAAACTAGACTTGGCTTAGTCATAACAATTATGACTAACCTAGTGGCATGGGTTAGCTCGGATTATTGACCACCTCAGATCAGAACTGTGTCAACAGATATGGCCAGGTAAGTGAGACCGGTGGAAGGAATATGCCGTTAACTCGCACAAGAACGCATTCAGGTCGAGTAGCTTCCAATTAAAAACCAGTCGGTCGTCTGTGCCAAACTTACCTTAGACACCAAATTGTTGAGTCAGAACCAATTGGGTTAGCCTACAATCCAGACTCTAACCTCTGAGCCTAATTAGGTCTTGCTTGATCGTGACTCGATCTTGACCCAGACTTAATCCTATTAGGCTGGTCAATTTAAGCATTGTTGATCCCATCTAACCAACTCTTGATTCGGTTTGATCAACCGCTTAGACCTAATTGAGCTACCCAAGCCCGAACCCAGTATTATGAATATGTCTTAGATCTGAAATTCTCAATTTTAGACCTAATTAATATTCCATAAACTTAATTCTTAATTAAGTTGGGTTCATAAACAAAATATGCACAATAAATCCTAGGGTTTCAGGATCTAGGGTTTTGCAGAAAGTAAGTTTTGGGTTTCTGATTAAGGACGAACACGCAGCACCCCTACACGTCATAAGAACACCCCATCGAATGGGAAGAGAGGGCCTTTAAACCCTTCTTCGTTCTTATGACCGGACGGCCAAGAGGAACGCCTTAATCAGGAACATGTAAATCTACAAAACAGTTATAGATCTATATCATATATCTCATATACAAATTTAGATCTAATCAAGGCATATTTTGCATACATCTCATGTATCATAATCATGCATGTTTTCAGATCTAAATTATCTCATAATAATCTAAAAAATTAGATTTAAATTGATCTAATCAAAATAAATTCTAATCTAGACAATTATGTAGAACTATTCTACAACTAGTCTAGTCATGCATCTATCATATCTCATATGATATTTAAAATTAAATAATTTTTATTTGCTGTTTATCAGATGTTATTATAACACTTATAATATCAGAAAATAGTAAATAAGAAGATCTAAAATATGATTTAATCAGATTAAATCAAAGACATGCAAAACTATTCTATAGAACTATTCTATTCTAGAACTAGTCATGCATATCTTCATGTTCTTAGATCCAAATCATTTAATTTTAATTTTTCTGATTTCAGATCTGATCACATCTCATGTGACATCTAAAATCACTTTATTTTCTAATTAAAATAAAATTAAAATCAGATCTAAACAATTTAGAACCATGGCTCTGATACCAGTTGAAGGGAAATCCTGATTTCCCGGTCCAGGTTCGTCCAGATCTGATTAGATCAAGAGATATATTTCAAAAATTTTTCTCTTGATCTCAATCAGATCTTGATATGTTTCAGATCTGATTCTTATTATTTTAATAAATAAAATAAAATAAGATAAATTAAATCAAATTTAATTTACCTGATTTGGGTAATCCTATTACCCTGTAGATGATCCTGATTGCAGCGGAAGGTTCTGGATCTTAGCCACGCAAGCGCCTGGCCTCTACCGGTATCCACTCGGGTTGGATCTGGAGATCCTCTTCTTCTCTATCACACCTCCAAAAATCAGATCTGGATCTGATCTGGAGGATCTTCAAAACTCTTTTGAAGATCTGCAGTCGTCCTTTTGCAGCAGCGCAGCCTTCTTGCTTTTGATCGCCTTTCCTTGATCTGAATCGCACCAACCTAAAGTCCAAAACACCTTTTGGACGTGGAGAGCAAGGGGAGAAGAGACTATGGCATGGAGAAGGAGGGGAGAGGCAGCCTTGGGGCGTGGGAAATTTCTCAATTGAATTGCATTAGGAATTAGGGTTGGGCGCAGGGTCTTATTTATAGACCTCTTGTGATCCAACTCCTCTTCCTCTCAACCAATCACAACCCTTTGTGAAATCAGATCTAAATCTGATTGGTTGGAATAGAGACCCCTGGATTCCTCCTTAGAGGGCGCCTAAGACCAGTCAAACTGGATTCTTAGTAGAACTCTGATTGGAATCCAAAAGGGAGGTGGAGTCCTTGTCCAACAAGGACTCCTAGGCGCCTCCTAC
Organism: Cocos nucifera; assembly: GCA_006176705.1. Taxonomy (NCBI): domain Eukaryota; kingdom Viridiplantae; phylum Streptophyta; class Magnoliopsida; order Arecales; family Arecaceae; genus Cocos; species Cocos nucifera. The sequence goes on along the minus strand of QRFJ01000349.1, from coordinate 361,130 downwards.
TTGGGCTCACGCCACCCTTGGCGTGCGCCCTTCTCCTTGCCAGGTTCTGGCAGGGGGACAGGCCCCCACCAGCTCTCCAATAGGTGCATGACATGTGGTCAAAAGTCAAAGGGTCAATGGTCAACGTTTGACCAGTCAAAGGTAGACTTTTGACCAAAGTCAAAGAACAAGAAATGGCAGGTGACCAAAAATGGCAGGTAATGTCTTACAAATAAGACAACCTATTCTGACTTGGACAACCTCCAGTCAGACCATATGAAGGCCTCTGATTGAGCACAAACTCCTTTGGCTCAGTCAGGACAACTTATTTATGATAGTAAAAGAAGAACGTTAGGTTCAATCGAGTGCTAGCACGATTTCCTTGAACCTAATTGAATCTCATTCAGATCAATTGAACTAGATCAGTTCAATTGATGATCACCAGATTCAAACCCTTGTTTGTGTGACCCAGTTAGGTTCAGTTCTGTATGGTAATGGGATATGTCATGATCTCTATCATAGACATCATCGAAACTCCTTTCGATGGATCAGAACTCTTCTGATTCGAACAGCTAGAATGATCGATCATCTAAATCATTCTAATTGCTCCCAAAATCCACCAGTGACACCTAGCAGTATATGGTGGCAACCCATCAGAGCTGAATGCGAACCTCTTGGTGCAGCTACCTGTGTGATTCAAGTTCTTCTATCTTGAGCCCCGATCAGATTAGGGTTAAGGTGAACTCGTCAAACCCTAGTCTCTGTCATATGATGTAATCATTCGATTCGAGTCCAATGTGAAAATCTAAATAGAAACTCTTTCTATTATTTCACTCTGCCATGGCCATGGATTTCTGGACTTGATTCTCATGATCATCATAGGGCTACTCCTCTACCACCGAGGTAGATAGATCCCATCTTGATGCAATCCAGTTCCTACAATGAACATGCTATAGCCAACATACACCTCAGGGTTCCATATGGCTAGGAGACCGAGTAATGGTGTAGTCAAACTATAACACCCTCAAGGTGAACTGCCGATGCATCTCAGGTCAAAGAACCAGACACACTACTGCAGCATCGAGTCAGTCATTGACGAGAAGGTAGACTTCCTAATGACTACTCGAGGTGGTCACGCTCAGTGCCCTCGTTCTCTAACGAGTACCTGTACTCTCGCTCCGGTGTCTCCACACCGTAGACTCAAGACTCATCTACTAAAGAGAAGCGATCGTACACCAACCTTCCGGATCAATCACCATCCTCGTGATGATCCTATGGTCGGGAGCTGTTTATGAGTTAATAATGATTATTCATGTCTTAAATTTTCAACTCTTGAAAATATGAATTATCATTACCATTAACTCAAAGGATGTATCACAGACACTAAATACACATGTGTGATAGAAAATAACCCATTTTATTAATTATAGTCAAAATTACAATTTTGCCCCTAGAAGTGTATTACAAGTGTCAGCCAATTCTGGCTTCTAGGGCACATATATCTAACAATCTGCTTCCTATTGGCTACGTAAGATCCTCAATTATCTGGAATACTGCACATTGCTGGCACGCACCAATCTTTGCACAAACAGTCTGTCCAGATGTCGACTTTCGATCATCTATATCGGACATGAAGTCCGAGTCTGTGTATCCCTGGACTTGGAGTTCTCCATTACCAAAGACCAACATCATATCCTTAGTTCTTCTCAAGTACTTAAGGATACATTTCACAGAAGTCCAGTGTTCTTCACCTGGATTTGACTGATATCTGCTTGTGACACTCACAGCATGGGCTATATCAGGTCGTGTACATAGCATGGCATACATGAGGCTCCCTATTGCAGAAGCATAAGGGATCTTGCTCATGCGTTCTATTTCCTCAGGTGTGCTGGGGCACATCTTCTTGGAAAGATGAATACCATGTCTGAAGGGTATTAATCCCCTCTTAGAGTTTTCCATACTAAACCTCTTTAGTACTTCCTCTATGTACATCTTCTGTGAAAGTCCTAGCATCCTATTCGGTCTATCCCTATAGACCTTAATTCCTAGAATAAAGGATGCTTCACCTAGGTCTTTCATGGAGAATTCCTTGGACAACCACATCTTGACTGATGTCAACATGGGAATATCATTCCCAATAAGGAGGATGTCATCCACGTACAATACGAGGAAGACAACAGCGCTCCCACTGACCCTTTTGAAAACACATGGTTCCTCTTCATTTTTGATGAAACCAAACTTTTTGATCACATCATTGAAATGAGTGTTCCAGCTCCGAGATGCTTGCTTAAGTCCATATATGGACCTTTGCAGCTTGCAAACCTTGTGATCAGTATCACTGGATGTGAAACCTAGCGGCTGTTCCATATAGATATCTTCCTCAAGATATCCATTTAGGAATGCCGTTTTCACGTCCATTTGCCATATTTCATAATCGAAATAGGCTGCAACAGCAAGCAATGTGCGGATGGATTTTAGCATAGCTACCGGGAAAAAAGGTATCCTGATAGTCAATGCCTTCACGTTGACTATAACCTTTTGCCACCAGTCTAGCCTTGAATGTCTCCACATTCCCATCTGCACCAATCTTTCTCTTGAAGATCCATTTACACCCAATAGGTACTATACCTTCTGGTGGATCTACCAAGGTCCAGACTTGGTTTGAGTGCATCGAGTCGATCTCTGACTTCATTGCCTCAAGCCATTTCTCGGAGTCGATATCTGATATCGCCTCGTTGTAGGTTTTGGGATCATCTCCATGAGCACCATTACCTACGAGGAACATTTCCTCTACATCCTCTGAAATAATACCTAAGTATCTTTCAGGGGGACGGAAAACTCTTTCCGATCTACGAGGTGGAGGAGGTAGTGTTCTTATTGGCTCAACCTGATTTGGTTCCACTTGGTCCTTAGCTCTTTCTGCTTGTGAGACTTTCTCATCAAGCTTAATCTGCTTTCCAATGCCACTATCTTGAATAAACTATTTTTCAAGAAATATGGCATGTCGACTCACAATCACATTGTGGTCTTCTGGAATGTAGAAATAGTATCCTAATGACTCTTTAGGATATATCCTATGAATCGAGCTCTAAAGGACCTAAACTCTAACTTGTCCGCTTGTTGTCTTTTGACATAAGCCGGACAACCCCAAATTCTGAGATGACTCAGACTTGGTTTCTTACCGTGCCATATCTCATACGGTGTGGTAGGAACGGTTTTAGAGGGAACCCTATTCAGTAAATAGATTGAAGTTAATAATGAGTGTCCCCAAAGAAAATCAGGGAGGTCTGTGAAGCTCATCATGGATCGAACCATATCCAATAGAGTCCGATTTCTCCGTTCTGAAACCCCGTTGAGTTGAGGTGTTCCTGGTGGAGTCCATTGAGAGACTATGCCATTTTCCTTAAGATAGTCTAGGAATTCCCGGCTAAGGTATTCACCTCCTCGATCTGATCGAAGAACCTTAATGGGTTTTTCCAGTTTGTTTTTCTACTTCATGTCTGAATTCTTTGAACTTTTCAAAAGCTTCAGACTTGTGTCTCATAAGATACACATACCCATACCTAGACAGATCATCGGTAAAGGTAATGAAGTAGACAAAATTGCCTCTAGCCGGCACATCAAATGGGCCGCACACATCAGTATGTACTAGGGCAAGGAGATCTGTGGCCCTCTCCCCATGTCCAACAAAAGGGAGTTTAGTCATTTTGCCTTGAAGACAAGATTCACAAGTTGGATATGACTCAAAAGTCAATGGACTCAATAGCCCATTTTTCTCCAATTTGTTAATCCTATCTTCTGCTATATGACCTAATCTCAGGTGCCATAGATATCTGTCGTTTGGACTATCCCTAGGTCGTTTGGCATTCACGTTTTGATTTTGCTCAATATAATGAGCATACCTCCAGAAGGACCTTCCTTCTTGTTCTTCAGGGTGGCCAGGTAAGTAGGGCAGTTCCGCTTCCAATGGCCGTCGCTGTTGCAATGGAAACACTTTCCTTTGCCATCGACCTTTTTCTTCGATTCTGCCTTCTTCTTCTTTGATCCTTCCACCTTTTGCTTTTTCACAGACTTCTTTTTCTTTCCATAAGACTTTCTTTTGGAAGAAGTCCGTTCCATAGCAAGAACTGAGCCTTTAGAACCTTTCATAGAAAGCTCAGCGGTAACCAGCATATTCATTAACTCGGCCAAGGAATTTTGAAGTTTATGCATGTGGTAATTCATGATGAATTGCCCATATGCATCAGTCAAGGATTGCAGAATAATATCGTTCTGCAGATCCAAGTCCAACTTCACACCGAGCTTCTCAAGCTCTTCCATGTCCTTGATCATTGTCAGACAGTGATCTTGGACTGACTGCCCATCACGCATCTTAGCCTTAAAAAGTCATTTTGTGACTTGATATTTGGCTGCGCGACTCTGTTCACCAAACATCTCCTGTAGGTGAGCCAACATTTGGCGAGCAGTCCCGATATCTTCATGTTGGCGCTGGAGCTCATCAGACATCGAGCCCAACATGTAGTATCTGGCCTTATTGTCTTCGTCAATCCATTTTTCCAGAGACGCTCTCTGTTCAGTGGATGGACGAGCTGGTAAGGTGGGAGGGTCCTGGTCCAAAACATGTGTTAACTTCTCTGAACCCAAAATAATTTTGTAGTTCCTGAGCCAATCTTTATAATTGGGTCCAGTCAGTCTATGTGTGTCTAGGATACGTGCCAATGGGTTGGACGCAGACATTTTCCTGTAGAGAGTCAAAGATTCTAGTTAGATACTGTAATTTTGACTTGACCAATTTGTTTAGGGAATTTTATTTTTAAACAAATTAGCTCCCACTATTTTCTCGGATCCCTACACTCCCTCTGTAGAGATGCGAAAATCTCTACGATTGATGATTTCTAGTGGGTGGTGCGGTCTCACCAACTGACTCATCACCTCACCTAACAGTTATTGGTGATGGGTTAGCCAATGAGTGAACAACTCTTGTTCAATGATTCTCTAATCATGGTGCACCCAAACTTGGTCTCTAATTCATGAATCTCACCGTATCCGGAATATTGATCCACTCCTTAGTTAAGTCAGACCCACCATTTGCATAGACTGGGTTCCTAATTGGGTCTCTCACCGTATCCGGAATATTGAGCCCAACTCATCCTCCAGCCCATAGCATCCAATGCCTAATAGACATGGTTGCGTCTTCCCGGTGCAACTGAGCCACTGTATCCAGCCGAGAACAATCAACCCCGGGAAGGGCCCGCACGTCTACAATGGTGGAAGACCTCAGGACTTAATCTTTTCTTAGGGAGAATTGATTCAGGTCTCATTAAACTAGACTTGGCTTAGTCATAACAATTATGACTAACCTAGTGGCATGGGTCAGCTCGGATTATTGACCACCTCAGATCAGAACTGTGTCAACAGATATGGCCAGGTAAGTGAGACCGGTGGAAGGAATATGCCGTTAACTCGCACAAGAACGCATTCAGGTCGAGTAGCTTCCAATTAAAAACCAGTCGGTCGTCTATGCCAAACTTACCTTAGACACCAAATTGTTGAGTCAGAACCAATTGGGTTAGCCTACAATCCAGACTCTAACCTCTGAGCCTAATTAGGTCTTGCTTGATCGTGACTCGATCTTGACCCAGACTTAATCCTATTAGGCTGGTCAATTTAAGCATTGTTGATCCCATCTAACCAACTCTTGATTCGGTTTGATCAACCGCTTAGACCTAATTGAGCTACCCAAGCCCGAACCCAGTATTATGAATATGTCTTAGATCTGAAATTCTCAATTTTAGACCTAATTAATATTCCATAAACTTAATTCTTAATTAAGTTGGGTTCATAAACAAAATATGCACAATAAATCCTAGGGTTTCAGGATCTAGGGTTTTGCAGAAAGTAAGTTTTGGGTTTCTGATTAAGGACGAACACGCAGCACCCCTACACGTCATAAGAACACCCCATCGAATGGGAAGAGAGGGCCTTTAAACCCTTCTTCGTTCTTATGACCGGACGGCCAAGAGGAACGCCTTAATCAGGAACATGTAAATCTACAAAACAGTTATAGATCTATATCATATATCTCATATACAAATTTAGATCTAATCAAGGCATATTTTGCATACATCTCATGTATCAAATCATGCATGTTTTTCAGATCTAAATTATCTCATAATAATCTAAAAAATTAGATTTAAATTGATCTAATCAAAATAAATTCTAATCTAGACAATTATGTAGAACTATTCTACAACTAGTCTAGTCATGCATCTATCATATCTCATATGATATTTAAAATTAAATAATTTTTATTTGCTATTTATCAGATGTTATTATAACACTTATAATATCAGAAAATAGTAAATAAGAAGATCTAAAATATGATTTAATCAGATTAAATCAAAGACATGCAAAACTATTCTATAGAACTATTCTATTCTAGAACTAGTCATGCATATCTTCTTAATCTTAGATCCAAATCATTTAATTTTAATTTTTTTGATTTCAGATCTGATCACATCTCATGTGACATCTGAAATCACTTTATTTTTTAATTAAAATAAAATTAAAATCAGATCTAAATAATTTAGAACCATGGCTCTGATACCAGTTGAAGGGAAATCCTGATTTCCCGGTCCAGGTTCGTCCAGATCTGATCAGATCAAGAGATATATTTCAAAAATTTTCTCTTGATCTCAATCAGATCTTGATATATTTCAGATCTGATTCTTATTATTTTAATAAATAAAATAAAATAAGATAAATTAAATCAAATTTAATTTACCTGATTTGGGTAATCCTATTACCCTGTAGATGATCCTGATTGCAGCGGAAGGTTCTGGATCTTAGCCACGCAAGCGCCTGGCCTCTACCGGTATCCACTCGGGTTGGATCTGGAGATCCTCTTCTTCTCTATCACACCTCCAAAAATCAGATCTGGATCTGATCTGGAGGATCTTCAAAACTCTTTTGAAGATCTGCAGTCGTCCTTTTGCAGCAGCGCAGCCTTCTTGCTTTTGATCGCCTTTCCTTGATCTGAATCGCACCAACCAAAGTCCAAAACACCTTTTGGACGTGGAGAGCAAGGGGAGAAGAAGCTATGGCATGGAGAAGGAGGGGAGAGGCAGCCTTGGGGCGTGGGGTTTCTCAATTGAATTGCATTAGAATTAGGGTTGGGCGCAGGGTCTTATTTATAGACCTCTTGTGATCCAACTCCTCTTCCTCTCAACCAATCACAACCCTTTGTGAAATCAGATCTAAATCTGATTGGTTGGAAATAGAGACCCCTGGATTCCTCCTTAGAGGGTGCCTAAGACCAGTCAAACTGGATTCTTAGTAGAACTCTGATTGGAATCTGAATCTAAATTGGAATCCAAAAGGGAGGTGGAGTCCTTGTCCAACAAGGACTCCTAGGCGCCTCCTAACTTGGGCTCACGCCACCCTTGGCGTGCGCCCTTCTCCTTGCCAGGTTCTGGCAGGGGGACAGGCCCCCACCAGCTCTCCAATAGGTGCATGACATGTGGTCAAAAGTCAAAGGGTCAATGGTCAACGTTTGACCAGTCAAAGGTAGACTTTTGACCAAAGTCAAAGAACAAGAAATGGCAGGTGACCAAAAATGGCAGGTAATGTCTTACAAATAAGACAACCTATTCTGACTTGGACAACCTCCAGTCAGACCATATGAAGGCCTCTGATTGAGCACAAACTCCTTTGGCTCAGTCAGGACAACTTATTTATGATAGTAAAAGAAGAACGTTAGGTTCAATCGAGTGCTAGCACGATTTCCTTGAACCTAATTGAATCTCATTCAGATCAATTGAACTAGATCAGTTCAATTGATGATCACCAGATTCAAACCCTTGTTTGTGTGACCCAGTTAGGTTCAGTTCTGTATGGTAATGGGATATGTCATGATCTCTATCATAGACATCATCGAAACTCCTTTCGATGGATCAGAACTCTTCTGATTCGAACAGCTAGAATGATCGATCATCTAAATCATTCTAATTGCTCCCAAAATCCACCAGTGACACCTAGCAGTATATGGTGGCAACCCATCAGAGCTGAATGCGAACCTCTTGGTGCAGCTACCTGTGTGATTCAAGTTCTTCTATCTTGAGCCCCGATCAGATTAGGGTTAAGGTGAACTCGTCAAACCCTAGTCTCTGTCATATGATGTAATCATTCGATTCGAGTCCAATGTGAAAATCTAAATAGAAACTCTTTCTATTATTTCACTCTACCATGGCCATGGATTTCTGGACTTGATTCTCATGATCATCATAGGGCTACTCCTCTACCACCGAGGTAGATAGATTCCATCTTGATGCAATCCAGTTCCTACAATGAACATGCTATAGCCAACATACACCTCAGGGTTCCATATGGCTAGGAGACCGAGTAATGGTGTAGTCAAACTATAACACCCTCAAGGTGAACTGCCGATGCATCTCAGGTCAAAGAACCAGACACACTACTGCAGCATCGAGTCAGTCATTGACGAGAAGGTAGACTTCCCTAATGACTACTCGAGGTGGTCACGCTCAGTGCCCTCGTTCTCTAACGAGTACCTGTACTCTCGCTCCGGTGTCTCCACACCGTAGACTCAAGACTCATCTACTAAAGAGAAGCGATCGTACACCAACCTTCCGGATCAATCACCATCCTCGTGATGATCCTATGGTCGGGAGCTGTTTATGAGTTAATAATGATTATTCATGTCTTAAATTTTCAACTCTTGAAAATATGAATTATCATTACCATTAACTCAAAGGATGTATCACAGACACTAAATACACATGTGTGATAGAAAATAACCCATTTCATTAATTATAGTCAAAATTATAATTTTGCCCCTAGAAGTGTATTACAAGTGTCAGCCAATTCTGGCTTCTAGGGCACATATATCTAACA